>JAADVT010000110.1:0-54131 GCA_023335895.1 Pythium rishiriense
CAACAGAGTTATCAAAAATAATAGGCGGTCTTGAGGTCGCTTAGTCACGGCGGAAGCGCTTGTTGCAGACCTTCTTGGTCGCGGCCGGTGCCGGCGCAGGGGTCGACGCCGGCGCCGAGGCAGGCGTCGAAGCAGGCGCCGAGGCAGGCGTCGAAGCCGGCGTGGCGGGCGACGGGGCCGAGCCCGAGCCAGCGCTCGAGCCCGAGGCAGGAGCCGGAGTGCGCGACGTCGCCGGGGCCGGCGCGGGCGCCGCGCCGCTACCGCCAGCGGCGCCGCCCTTGACGATGATGCTCGCGCACGTCGGGTACGTCTGCTTGGCGATGTCCGAGTGCCAGTAAAACTGGAGCGCGCAGTCGCCGGCCTTGTCGCAGCCCGTGACCGTCGTCGGAATCGTCGCGGTCGTGGACTTGTCGTTGTTGTTGGTCGCAAAGTTTTCGATCTTCTTGATCACGACGTCGCGCTCGTACATGACCTTGCCGTCCGCGTCGGTCTTGGGCTTGACGATCGCGAGCTCGAGGTAGCCCGGGTGCGGCGCCTGGATGACGTACTCGACCGTGAACTCGCGGCCGGCCGTGAGCTCGGTGACCTTGGTGTCGGCGTCGGCGACCATGCCACGGCAGCCGTTCTCGACGTCGAAGCCGGCGCCGAAGGGCTGGTTCTGCTTGCGCTCGAGCAGGTTCTCGACGGGCGCGTACTGGAGCTCCTGCTCGCCGGCGCCCTTGAGACCCACGTAGCAGTCGGCGCGGTACTTGGCCGTGACCTGGAACGGCGTGGGGCTCGTCATCTGGCCGTGGCCGTGGACGCTCGAGGCGAGCGCGGCCATGAGCACGGCGGCCGCAGCGATCTTGGTGGAGGAAAACATGATGGAAGTTGTTGAGGAAGGGCGATTTCGGATTGTGACGGGGACATGGCCCATCGGAGCGGAGAGGAGAGGAGCGGAGGAGGCGGAGTTCGCGTCCACTCTCACCAGGCGCACGAGTAATCCAGCAAACCGGGACAGCTTTGTGACTCCTCGACCGCATGGCACAACGCGTCCAGAGAGTAACTGGACGTTCTGTGTGCTCGATTGCCGTGAAACCAGATGGCTACATCACGTCGATTAGGAGTCGCGGACTGTCGAGCTGGCTCGATGCGGAATTGTGTCGTCGCGTTGCAACAGCGACGACAGGGTCAAGTTAGGTTGTCCATCTGAGTCACGAGTCGAAAAGACTTGTCTTTTCCGATATGTGCTGGGGGGTTCGCAGGAAGTGAACGGAGGACCACGATGGCAGGGTCTCAAGACCCCCACGCGTGTGTACATACATACACAATGCATATATATATATATGCAGACACAACCGGTTTGGTTGAATCCCGTACGTACTGTATCATGGTTCCCAATTGCAGCTGCAACGTTAGCGTTGGCAAGTTCAAAGTCCCTAGTGAGACCCTCACATCTCCGTCGTTTTTTGGTGGAAAATCTGCCGATCCTGGCCACCCGGGGAACACACACACGTCCGCTCCCCCTTTTCTGTGTGGGGCGCTTCGGTGGGGACAGATGGTCGCGGGCGGCAAGTCCGTGTCTCTACATGAATCCAGCACCACCTGCTTTCGCGGACCGTTCGAGCAACTCTTTGCGCAAAAAGGCGACAGTCGTGAAAGTCCTCCCAACACAAACACCCAGCGTCCATTCCGCGTCGCCGGATGTCCGGAGTCATGGTGATAACAGCTGGGCTCCAGCTGGTGTCGGGTCTGGGACTCGCGTGTGTGTACCGAAACAATCCAGACTCTGGATTTCCCCCGGGGGCGCCGTCCGGCATCCAGTACATACTGTCCGGCATCCATCCGGCACCCTCTAGTCCGGCGGTCATCGAATCCGCGGACCATTCGGCATTCTTCTCCGTCCTGCCTAAACACGACACGACAAAAGATGGTGAACACCAAGTTTTTCGTGGGCGCGGCCGCGCTCTCGGCGCCGCTGGTTGCGGGCCACGGCTACATGGGCCTGCCCAAGGTCGACTTCCCGTCGGGCGGCGACATCACGGCGCCCGTGACCACGATCAACTCGTCGCAGTTCAAGGCGCCGTCGGGCATGTCGTTCACGACTGACCCGACGTCCAACACTAAGGCCTTCACGGCCTGGATCAAAGACAGTGAGTACAAGTCGCTCAAGGACCTGATCCTCAAGAAGAGCACGGCCGGCGAGTGCGGCAAGAGCAAGGTCGGCGCCGCGCAGGCGCTGCCCGCCGCGGTCGAGTGGACCCACGGCACGAGCGAGGGCTTCACGCCGTCCCACGAAGGCCCGTGCGAGGTCTGGTGCGACGACGAGATGGCGTTCCACGACGACAACTGCGCCAAGAACTTCCCGTCGGCGCCCGCCAAGCTGCCCTACGACAAGTCCAAGTGCGAGGGCAAGAAGCAGCTCGCCACCTACTGGCTCGCGCTCCACTCGCCCGAGTGGCAGGTGTACATCGGCTGTGCGGCGATCGAGAGCCGCTCGGGCGGAGGTGGTGGCTCGGGTACCTCGGGCGGTTCGGGTGGCAGCGCTGCGTCGCCCACGCCGACCAAGGCTACTCCGACGGTCAAGCCCTCGACGCCCTCGGCTCCGGCTTCCACGCCCGCCCCGGCCGCTGGTGGTAACGACGACGACTGTGACGAGGATCTTCCGGAGCCGGACTGTGACGAGGATTACCCGGAGCCGTCTGACGCAGCTGCGGGTGATGCCGATGACGACTGTGACGATGACCTCCCGGAGCCGGACTGCGACGATGACCTCCCCGAGCCGGACTGTGATGACGACCTCCCGGAGCCCGACTGCGACGACGACCTCCCGGAGCCCAAGGACTCGGAGTACGGCGGTGAGGCCGACGTGCCCACGTCCAACATTGGCTTCGGCACGATCGACAAGAAGGGCGGCGAGAGCGCGCCGGGCAAGGTCTCGCCCAAGCAGTACACTTAGAGTGTGTGTGTCTTCGCTCCCGATGGGCCCTCGGGCCCTCACCCCTCAAGTCGACTTACGTGTTTCGTCGCGTTAGCTATCATACTAAGCGTCACCTCCTCCACCATTTTGTAACCATCGCAACACCCCCCTACTTTACTACGCGAATTGCGATGATGTATTTAAAACAAAGCGTGGCTTCCCTGTCTTCTCTTCTCTATCTCTCTTCTTTCATCAAGCTTTCACCGCACGAACACACTCACACACACGCACATGAAACTTTGTTCGTCCCCATCCACTGAGCTTCTCGACGTCCATGGCCACGACTTCAGCAAAAGCCGTCATGAACATGTTTGACAGCGGCGCCAGCATCCTCTGCGATTGGCGTCGTGGTCATTTGAAGCTCCTTTAAGGGCCTCCACGACACCGACACTGATCTTCGAACACACACATCAATTCGAGCGCATGGTCAAGGCTGAGTGCGACGCTCCCCCATCCGTCTGAGCAGTTCTTCGCGCCAAAGACGCGAGGATTGCTGAGTGGAATGGTGTACTCGCGACCGATTGCTGACTGGAATGGTGTACTCGGTCGTCTTTGATCGCACTCAGCAATAATTCCATGGTGCCGTCAACCGATGGCCGTCATTGATCGCTGCGCACAGATCAAGCGCGAACGGCGAAGTGCCCGCAGCCAAGCGCGCGGAATGTCAGACGGATCGCCACGGCGTCCTCGAGCGATCACGTTGGCCGTCTCGACACCTCAGATGGATCAAGCGTTGTCGACGACTGCCGCGCCGTTTTCCGCCTTGTCTTCATCCACCGCGACCATGAGCTGGACGCGGGTTCTTCGGCTCCATCGCTTCGTAAAGTTCGCTTGAGCGAGAGCAAGGCGATCGCGATCACATTGGTCCTTGGGCATGCGATGAAGACCGTAGAAGCCCATCAATGAGCTTTCTTGTCCACAGGGCCCCTCGCCCGTGACTGCGACGGCTCGACAGAAGCACCGAGGGGCAGTTCTGTAGTATCAATTAAGGGAGGTATTGGATTTTGAAAACGATTTATCATAGTATACTGTATAATTTCATCTGCAAATGTATAGAATCTATTATAACAGGTCATTATATCATAAGTCCAAAGCGTGCCACAACGTGAACCGTTGTCAACCAAACCAGCCCACGGCATGTGACGCCAACGAAGCCCCCTCAGTCGATAGTTTCACACTGAGGACAGCAAGCGTGCGTGTGTGGCGACACTGGCACGGCCATGCTGACGCCTGGCCCTGCCATCATGGCAGTGCCATGGCAGTGCCATTTGATGAGATCGCAAGGCCCCCAAATGGTTCAGCATCGCACGACCATCACTCCGCACGTGACCAATGTTCTTCGATGATCATCACTCTTGTCACCCATTCCCCAGGCCGGGTGTCTCCGCGATTGTTCTCCCCTGCTGATCCTTCCACAATCGAAAAAGGTTGATCGGTCCAACGGTCTCTCTCTCTCTCTCTCTTCCTCGTTCTCTCCTCCCCCCGTGGCTGTCGTCGTCAGCCTTCATCAGTTCCTGAAGCGCCACGCACGGATCAACACAGAGCCAGCCCCTTGCAAACTCTTATTCCACGCCATGGGGAAGCAGCCCGAGCCCGAGGAGCAGGTCGAAAATCCCGTGAGCGAGCTTGCGCAGCCCGACGTGGACGTGGAAGTCGAAGCTGAGCTGGACCTGGCGCTGCACTGCGAGGCGCCGGCGCCCTTTGACGACGCCGAGGCCACGCCTCTCGCGATGTGCCAGATCTGCATGGACTTTTTCGGCTCGAAGGAGGTCGTGCGCTACGTGTGCGGTCCGCACTGTCTCGCCGAGGTGTGCTCCGACTGCCTCGTGCAGCACCTCACGGCCTCGGTGTACTCGTACTACCCAGGCGTGCTCCCGAAGATGCGGTGCCCGGCGTGTCTCGTCGCGCTCAACAAGATCCAGTGGAAGCAATACGTCGTGCCTGTCACCCACGAGCAGGAAGACGACGAGGAAGACGACGTGGCGCCGGATGATGAAGAAGACCAAGCCGGAGATGCTGCGAATGACGTCCCGGACGGCGCTCCATCAACGGACGGCGAGGAACCCGCCGAGTACGAACAACAGGTCGACGACGACGACTGGGCCATGCATGCGCACGTTGTCGAGAAGTTTGAAGTGTTGTGCCGCCAAAGCTGTGGCTTCCAGGCGCCGTGCTGCCACAACACGGAGTACTCGATGCTGTCGCGCGTCGACGAGCGCGACGTGGACGAGCGCGTCGTGGTCAAGCTGCCGACGTCCCAGGCCGCGCACTTGCCACAACTGAGCACGCTTTTCAAGGAGTATTGCTTCCACCGCGTGGACGTGTCGGAGATTTACGACTTTATCATGGACAAGTTTGGCGCGAACGGCGAGGACATGCTCGAGGTCGTGCTCTCCAACATTGTAGACGACGAGCGCCGCGCACACTTGTTGCTTTTGCACTTGTTCCACAACCCGGACACGTACACGACGTGCTGCGATTACACGGTGTGCTTCAAGTGCAAGACGGCTGACCACCACAATGGTAACTGCGGCGATTTTGAAGTCGACGAGAACGTGCTCGACTGCCCGGGCTGCCGCGTCACGCTAGTCAAGGTCGACGGCTGCGACAGCGTCACGTGTCTGTGCGGCCACACGATCGAGTGGCCGCAGGAGATGCAGAAACAGCGACTCCAGCGCAAGCAGCTCGCGCCGTCGGACAACCGCGAGTATGCGTATTGGCGCGTGTGGAGCTACAATCTCGACTCGTGTCTCAACGAAATTGACGAACTCGAGGCGACCCTGCGCCGCCAGCGGCTCCAGCGCATGCTCCGCCAAAACCGGGACGCGCTGCAGCTGCTCGTCGACCGCGCTGTGCGCCGCGCGCGGCTCAACATTTTGATTCGCGAGAACCGCGAGCGACTGCGCCCGCTTGTGCGCGCCCACCTCGCGCGACGCCACGCCAGCCGAGGGGATGACGCGACCACAAAGCATGCGTCTAGTGCCCCCGTGGTATCGCCATGCGGTGAGCTGCTCACTCTGCGCTTTGCCCCTGCCGCTTGATAAGTTGCTCTTGTGTGTCGCTTCCGCCCGCGAAGTTTTGAAGTATCCTGCACGTACCAGCACTGCATGTGAACGGCCCCAGTGCCGGCGATTCCCCTCCTTTTCCATGCTAGAGTCTCTCTGCTGCGCCTCCCCATATTTAACCAAGCACATCATAAACAACGCACCTTACATATCTCCCTCCAGGCACCCATCGAACCCCATTGTCCATGGATCCCCCCGCTTCGATTGTGAACACCATGCCCGAAAAGATCCATGGATATGGGTTCGAACGCTATCAAACGGTAACAGTTATAGTGGTGTGCACCACATCGCTCGGTGGATTCTGATCTGATTGGGCGATGCTCCTCGGCGGTCCCTCCACCAATCGTTCGACGCCATGATCGAAGAGATGGCACACTGCCATGACCCTGGCAGTCGCGATTTTTTGTCAGTGGTGTGGTGTAGGCGACGCCGGGAGTGCCGTCATCCTGGTGCTCGGTTTGCTTTGTGTTGGAACATGACGATGCTATTCTTTCGCTTCCTGACACGCTAAAAGCCTGGAGGAGCAAATGTTTCTACATGAGATTTCCGATTCCAACAACACGATTTGATCCATTTTTGTCGTTTGGTACGCGTGCATCGCACCGAGTCCCATCTTACACGCTTGTGTGGGGCTGTGGAACGCTACACAACTCAAATTTCGGGAATATGCAACCCCTGGATTTGAGTGTGGCTAAAGAGCACGCAGCGTCCATGTGAGCTCGGCGGTTGGACTTCAGTCCTCGAGATACCCGCCATACACACACGTCTGCCAATGTGTCATGTCGGTTTATAAATCGAGTGACCCACCATGCTGCCCGTCGGAACTGCGCAGGAATATACATGTGTCTGTTGCAGGCACTGAACGCCTTGTCAAGAGCGTCATAGGTCGGTGTCCGCGCACGCTACGGTTTCCGTGATTCGATCCACTCGTGCGCGTAATGGAACTGGACGTGGAGGACGATGCATAAATCCAGTTGCCAGCCGAAGAAAGGCACGAATCCTTTCCCGGCGGGAAGTTTCCGCAGACTCTCTGTCAAAGGCGCCAATGCGGGCCCGAACGTCAATGGACAAAATGAACAACTCACGAAAAAGAGACTGTTGCAAGAGAGCAATGGGATTCGGTATAATAATGTGCAAAACTATCCACTAGAGACACCACGAACTCTCGAGGTCAACCAGAAGGCTCTGAGAGACATTGAGACTCGTGCGGTGCAATCTACAGGCCACGATGCCAAGCTTTGGGTGCAAGACTACATGATCATTTTGTGGTGCAAGGGTTCCATCCACTTAACGGAGAAGGCGCTCAAGCACACGCTTCTTGTCCTCGAGCTCGCGCAGGGTGGCGTCCTCGTGGTCCTCGAGCCAGTCGCGGGCATCGCGGATGGCGTTCTCGGCCTCCGTGTTGCCCTTCTCGCGGGCGTTCTCGATGGCGCGGTAGATGAACTGCTCGAGCTCGTTGCGGGCCTCGATCTTGCGGAGGAGCTCAGCGTCGTCCTTCTTGAACTTCTCGGCATCCGACACCATGCGGTCAATGTCCTCCTGGGTCAGACGGCCACGGTTGTTCGAGATGGTAGTCTCGGCGCGAGCACCCGTCTTCTTGTCACGGGCCGACACGTTGAGGATACCGTTGGCATCGATCTCGAACGTGACCTCGACCTGCGGCTCACCACGCTTGGCACGCTCAATGCCCGAGATGTTAAACTCACCGAGCTTGTTGTTCGAGTCAACGTGGGCACGCTCACCCTCGTAGATGCAGACATCAACCGACGTCTGGTAGTCCTCCTCCGTGGTGTACACACGCGTCTTGCGGACCGGGATGGCCGTGTTACGCTTGATGAGCACCGACATGACCTTGCCGACGGTCTCAATACCGAGCGACAGCGGGGTCACATCGACAAGGAGAAGCGAGTTGGTGGCGTCGTTGCGGATGCCGCTGAGGATGGCACCCTGGACGGCGGCACCGTAGGCGACGGCCTCATCCGGGTTGATCGACTTCGAGAGCTCCTTACCGCCGAAGAGGGCCGACAGAAGCGACTGCACCTTCGGGATACGCGTCGAGCCACCGACAAGGACGACCTCCGTGATATCCTCCGGCTTCATCTTGGCATCCGCGAGCACCTTAAGGACGGTCTCCTCGCAGCGCTTGAAGAGGTCCTCGTTAAGGGCCTCGAGCTTGGCACGCGTGAGCGTCGAGCTGAAGTCAACACCCTCGAAGAGCGAGTCAACCTCAACCGAGGCCGAGGTCGTGGTCGAAAGCATGCGCTTGGCCGACTCACAGGCCGTACGGAGACGGCGCATGGCACGGGCCGAGCCCGTGGGGTCGAGGCCCTTGTTCTTACGCTTGAACTCCGTGACGAGGAAGTCAACGAGGTTCGAGTCGAAGTCCTCACCACCAAGGTGGGTGTCACCGCCCGTCGACTTGACCTCGAAGATGCCGTTCTCAATGCTGAGGATCGACACATCGAAGGTACCGCCACCAAGATCGAAGATGAGCACGTTGACACCGGCGCCCGACTGGCCAGCGTTGGTGTCGAGACCGTACGCGAGAGCGGCGGCCGTCGGCTCGTTGATGATACGCTTGACGTCGAGGCCAGCGATGGCACCGGCATCCTTGGTCGACTGACGCTGCTGGTCGTTGAAGTAGGCCGGGACCGTGACGACGGCCTGGTTGATCGACTGGCCAAGGTAGGCCTCGGCGGTCTCCTTCATGCGGGTGAGCACCATCGACGAGATCTCCTCCGGCGTGAACTTCTTGGTCTCGCCCTTGAACTCAACCTCGATGAGGACCTTGTTCTCGTCACCCTCGACGATCTTGAACGGGAAGTGGAGGGCATCCTTCTTGACGATCTCGTCGTTGAAGGTGCGGCCAATGATACGCTTGGCATCGAAGACCGTGTTGCTCGGGTTCGAGGCGGCCTGGATCTTGGCGGCCTCACCGATGAGACGCTCCTGGTCGTTGAAGGCGACCCACGACGGCGTGGTACGGTTACCCTCGCTGTTGGCGATGATCTCGACCTGACCATCCTTCCAGACACCGACGCACGAGTACGTGGTACCAAGATCGATACCAATGACCTCCGAGAAGCCCTTCTCGGCGCGCTTGGCACGCTCCTCGCGCTCCTTGCGGGCCTTGTTGATCTTCTCCTCGATCTCCATGCGCTTCATCTTGCGCGTGGCCTCGTCCATCTCGACGCCGCTGATCTCCTCCTCCTGCACCTGGAGCGCCGCCTGGGCCTGGGTGATACCGGCCTGGATCTGCTTGTTGCCCTTGTCGAGCGTGAGGCCCTGCGTGTAGGCCGACACGGCCTTGGCGTAGTTCTTCACGTAGAAGTGGGCGGCACCGAGACGCGCGTAGCCCTTGGCGAACTTGTCGTCGAGCTCAATGCACTTCTTGGCGTCCTGGAGCGCCGGCGTGGCCTGGCCCGCCGAGAGGTACGCGGCCGAACGGTTCGAGTAGTAGATAACGTTGGTCGGCTCGTAGGCGATGGCGTTCGTGAACTCCTTGATGGCCGTGGCGTGGTCGCCGGCCGCGAACGCGGCGTTGCCACGCTCCTTGGCCTCAGCGCCGGCCGTGGCGCGCTGCTCGGCCGACAGGTCCGAGTACTGGTCCTTCTTGGTGGTACGGGTGCGACGCTTCGGGGCCATGGTGACGGTCGGTGGGGGGGGTTCTTCCTTCACGGGGGTGCCGAGTTGGGAAATGCGAGCCAAGAGCCCACGTGGAGCCAACAAAAAAGCCCCCGGCAACACCAACAACCAACGAAAGGCTGGGAGCGGAGGGGAGGGGAGCGGACGAGCGGAGGGGAGGGGAGAGACCCGCCCCCCACACAAAACAGCCTCAGCGGGAGGCGAATCCCCCCCCCCTGTCGCGGCCCGAGCCACGGCAAGAGCCAAGGCAGGGCGGTGTTGAAGGCCGATGGCTCCAGTTCTCCTCTTATTGAGAAACTTGGAACAGCAAAGTTGCTGGATCACGGTGCATTTTGCGATCCGGCTGGCTCCGATTGGGTGGTGAGGAAGCCTCGCCAGCGGCCCCGGCCAGCTCTCCTGTCCAGTGGATCGAGGATTAGCCCATCACTCTGGCACGGACAGGTCCCTCTACAAGAGAACTGTTCCGACCGGAGACAAGCGTTTGTTGCAACAGCAAAAGCCAAAAAATGCAAAAAAACCTTTTGACAGACCGGCCTCAAGCCAGTTCGAGGTTTTATCAGTTTGACGCGTGGCCCGTCTGACTGTTAAGTACGCACGACCCGTGCGTACCTACCCAAGTTGTTGCAGTAAGTACGCATCGTATTTTAGAGCGGCTCGCACATCTTCGAGGAGGAGGACAACGATGAGCGGTGCGGCGAATGGCGCGGCGGCGGTGCGCCCCGTGGACGCCAAGGTCGAGTTCTCCGCGTACCAGGGCGAGAAGCAGCTCGCGGAGCTGGTCAAGCTCATCGACAAGGACCTCTCGGAGCCGTACTCGATCTTCACGTACCGGTACTTCCTCTTCAACTGGCCCGAGCTCTGCGTGCTCGCGCGGGTCAACCAAAAGCTCGTCGGCGTCATCGTGTGCCGACTCGAGCAGATCGGCGCGAGCGAGCAGCACACCAGCGAGTCGTCGCCGCCGTCGGTCGATGGCCACGACGGAGAGGACGTCACCAAGGTCATGACCGGTTGGCGCGGCTACATTGCGATGCTCGCGGTCGAGAAAAAATGCCGCAAGATGGGCATCGGCTCGCAGCTCGCGCGCAAGGCGATCGACTTGATGATTGCCAAGGGCTGCGACGAAGTGATGCTGGAAACCGAGATCACCAACACGGGCGCCATCCGCCTCTACGAGAACCTCGGCTTTGTGCGCGACGAGCGGCTCGTGCGGTACTATTTAAACGGCGGCGACGCCTTCCGACTCAAGCTGTGGCTCAAGTAAAAAACGAACTCCAAAAGGGGAGAAAACAAACAATGCAACGCTTGTTCTTTGGATCGGTATTGTCTAGATGAAGTGGAACGAGGTGCCTGTGCCGTTCACCTCGAGTACATCGAGCTGTTCATAAAACTGGATACACGCCTTCAGCTGGTACTGCGTGTAGCCCTTGCGTAGCACCACCGGCTCAATCTCACTCAGTAGCACAGTCTTGAGCTGGCGTTCATTCGAGTAGTCGAGCATGAGACGGTAGATCTTCGATGCCGTGTCGCTCGCGCTCGTAGTGCTGCCAGCGCCCATGCGGCCGCCACCACCATTGTTCTCTTCTTGCTCGGTCAGCGAGGCCTTCGACACGTACACCAATCGAATGGCCTCATCGACATCTTGGCTGATCACTTCCGTCGCAAAGCGCAGACGCGCGAGTGACTGAGAGAGACGCAGAATACTCAGCAGCTGGCGAGCAGTCATCGCGGTTTGAGCGTGGTTGGCATTCTCCCCATTGTTGTTCCCGTAGTTGCGAGTGAAACGCTGCTGGCGAGCATGTTCGTTCGCGTCCTGCTGGCGCAAGGACACGTACGCCTCAACGATGTAGCTGCAGAGATGCTCCGGGATCGTCGGTTCGTACTGCTTGGCGATAGCGATGAAGTAACGGAGCACCTCAGGCCGCACGGGTTCAAAGCTCATCTCGGGGTTCTTCGCAAATCGGTGCACATACGTGACGTGGCGTGCGAGCGCCTCGTCTTTCTCGTAGTTGGCAATGTCGAGAATCAAAAACAGCAAATCAAAACGAGACAGCAGCGCGTTGGGGAGGTTGATGTTCTCCGACGCACTGAGACGTTTGTTGTAGCGACCGTAGATCGGGTTGGCCGCGGCCAGCACTGATGTTCGAGCGTTCAGGGTCGTTGTGATACCGGCCTTGGCGATACTGACGGTCTGCTGCTCCATGACTTCGTGGATTGCCGTTCGGTCGGACTCTTCCATCTTGTCAAACTCATCGATGGCGCAAATACCCATGTCGGCCAGCACGAGAGCACCACCTTCGAGCGTCATTTCCTTCGTCATTGTGTCGCGCACGACGGCGGCGGTGAGACCCACACCGGAACTACCTTTGCCTGTGGTATACACACCTCGTGGAGCAATAGTCGCAATGTGCTTGAGCAACTGGGACTTGGCCACACCAGGATCTCCCATGAGTAGGATATTGATATCACCACGCAGACGCATGCCTTCATCCATGCGCTTGGTCACACCACCGATCATGAGGAGCAGGAGTGCCTTCTTAACGTCTTCATGGCCGTAGATCTCCGGGGCAATCGACTGCGATAGCATCTCATACATATTTCCACTTTCCTGCAAACGGAGCACAGCATTCTCCATCTCTTCGCTGGACTCCATAGCTGAGTACCGCTTCTTGTGGTTCTCGACATCAGTAGCCTCGAGGTAGGTCTCAGTGATGAGGCCCATTTGCATTTGCCGCTGTGCAGAGTACGGCATTGGGAGAAAGACGCCGCAAATTGTGACAATAGCACCTGGCTCACACGTTCTCGTGAGCTCGCCACGCAAGTATACCGTCAGTGATCGCGGAATGTGGCCCATCGGCACCTGGTCGGGGAGCTCCTGAAACTTCACCTCCTGATACTTGTCAAACTTGCTGGCTTTGGTTTGAAGGAGAAGGCGTCCCATTTGCTGGTTGGTCTTGCAGCGCTCACTGGGACATTGGACGATCGGGGTGAACTGGCGCGAGTTCACTTCCTGGTACACTTCGTAGGCACACGCCTCGCATGTATAGGTCGCGACCGTGATCAGTGGCTTGACATTGGAGACACGGGTCACCATGCCCTTGATGCGCACCAGAGTGCCAACCTTGGCGGCTCGCACATCACGGATGGGAACCGCCTTCATCTTCACGCCCGGCACGAGACGCACTTCGAAACGACGCATCAGCGCGGGCGGGAAAATGTTGGTCGCGCTCACATTCTCAGCACCGACAGTTTGCTGCTGCTGGGCGAGTTCCTGTGCGCGATGCGTACGCAACACGTCAAGCACGTCCTGTACGTCGGCAATGTCCCGCGTCGGAGCCGGGAGGTTCTCATCCACGGCCTCGGCGAAGAGCGACATGTAGCGACGAGAGTTGCGAACAATGCGGCGCACGAAAGCATCGTCGTTCTCGTACTACACAGTGACAGAAAGTGGGTTTATGTCAGTCTACAGCTCGACGAGACCGGGGGTAGATGGCGGTTTGGAACGTACGATCTGGATATCGTCCAGCGCAATCGGGATCGATGTCCGCTCTCGGTTCGCCACTTCTTGCTACAGTTTCACAGAGACCCAAGTATTCAGAACACAATTCATCTCACATTTCATGAGTGCATTTCGCACCAGCATGCGCTTGTACTTCGGCGCGTCGCCATCGTCGTCCAAGTTGGATCGGTAGTTCAGAAGGAACGCCACGCATTTCTCTGGGCATCGTCCACTGTCAGTCACAACTCCATCTTGGAAGCCACCAGCCATCGCGTGTGGTTACCTTTCTCTTCGCGGTAGTCCACGCCCGACGTCCCTGTCACGGTGCGGTCGCCCGCGCCCGAGCCAGCGACGGCGTTGTTGAGGGCGTTGGGCGTGCCGCCAAAGGACTGGCGGTTGGACCCGAAGGACGACCGATTGCCGCTGGGCGTGCCGTAGCGGGAGGCTGGAGGGGGCGTCGCCATCGTCCGGGTCTCTCTCTCTCTCTTTCTCGCTGGGATTGCCGCGAGTTCCCGCGCAAAAATGGGAAGAGGAGCAAGACCAACACTCTTCTGTACCGGTTCTATCTGGGCATGTTATCAAACATTATCCAGTTAGGAACATATATCCGCACTTTGTAATACAAAATGAAAAAATCACGTTAGAAAGACAATCGCGAAATATCCACAAACCGCACACAGAGTGATGGTCTGCCTGCGTTCCGTGGCGGGTAATGGGCATGTGACGAAGATGACAATTGCACAAAGAATGGGAAGCAACGATGCTGGAGTTTATATTAGCATACTAGTGTACACAGGACCGCCGGAGCGAGGCTTTTGGTGGGAGGGATGGCTGTTGGCATGTGCGAGCACACGAAATCGGAGTGGGCAGCCGTTCGTGGACGCCACGGCGCTTGATCTAACTCGCGCAGCCGTTCCCACCAGCGAACCGCAAACACGCCGTGGACTCGAAGATCGACATCAAGTTGGACGTGAGCGATGCGAAGAAGATCGTGCCAAAGAAGGAGAAGAGCAGGATGCCAATGAGTTTGTTGGCGCTCCCGTGGCGCTTGAGTTCCTTGGCTTGGAGCTTTTGCTGCGGGAGAAGCGGCAAGATCGCGAGGTTGACGACGAGCCGCAGTCCGTACTTGACGAAGAAGCCGATGGCGACGTGCCAGCGGACCTCTGTCGTGTCGCGCCTCATGTCGGCGTCGTACACGTCGAAAGCCGAGCCGAACACGTTGGACGTCGCCGTCATCACCGGGATTGCGAGGTTGTACACAGTTGTGACCAGGCTATACGTGGAGCTCTCAAGGCCGGGTTCAGCAATCTCGACGATCACCACAAGCCGGATCATCATCGCGAGAGCGTCGAAGAAACCGATGATCTGGTCCTTGGCGAGGTAGAAGAACTTGTTGCGATACACATCAAAAACCGTGATCAGTACCGACGGCAGCCCCACAAGTGTACCAGCGACGACTGACACGACCATGACAGTCCGCCAGTTGGTGTTGAGCAAATGGTTCCGCATTGTGTACGTTGCAACGGCATACACGCCCGAGTTGACGCAGTAGAACAAGCTGTTCGAGAGCGGATCCATCTTGAGCCACACTTCGTTGATCGTGTTGGACGGGCTGACATCGAACGAGAACGTGAAGAACTGGATAAAGCCGTATGCAGTGATCTGCCACGTCGCGCGATGCTGCATGATGCGCGCCACTCCGCGCAGCTGGTGTCTGAGGGGCTGACCGACGACTCGCTCGTCTTGAAGGTAGAATCGAGCCGCGAGTAGCGCGACGAGACCGACGAATGTGAGGAACCCGAAGAGAACGCCGAGTGGCAAGGAGTACTTGAAGTGGCCCCCGTACTCGTCACTGTTGAGGCCGAGGGCCACAATGAGTGTGCCGACAAGTTCGGCGACAAACCGTACTCCGTAGACCATCGTCTGTGCCTGTCCGCGTTGAGCTTCGGTCTCGCGGTGGGCGTACTCGACCATGAGACCGTCACAGGCCACATCTGCGAGAAGATACCCAATCGATGCTGCCATGAGTGGAATCACATACTTGGGGCCCTGGCTGGAAGCATCTTGGTTGACAAGAACCCCGTCGCGCTTGTACGGCTCAACGGCGGGCATGAACGTGATCACGCTCATGACCACAATTAAGAATATCCAGCCGATGTAAATGTACGGCTTCCGCCGGTACCCGTTGATCGGAATGCAATCAGAAATGAAGCCGAGGGGAAACTTGAGATACCACGCAAAATTCAGCAACGAGCTCGCGGAGTTCGATTGATAGCCTTGGAGGTTGAGATAGATTTTGAAGAGCGGATACACGATGGCTGGGAAGACACCGTTGAAGATTCCGACCGCAAAGTAATTCACAAGCAGCCCCACGTTCTCGCGCGCGAGAAGATTGACGGAACCACCCGGACGCAAAGCGCCCCCACTGGATTGGTTGCTCACAGTGCGACGACGGTCCAGCCTCGGGTACCGAACCGCCCAATCTCGTCGAGCGTGTGGAGACAATGCAAGATATGACGCCAGCTCAGCGGGGGTCATGGTTGTCGTATCTCGCTCCGTTCCATGTGAACTTCGGAAGCTTGTGATTACGGCGGGTTGTTTGTAAAAGGCGCCGTCTTCGAGAATCGGGATCGCCATATCATGCTGCGACGACGACGACGACTTGGGGCTCAGGGGTGTGCGCGACATAGTGGGCTCGCTCGAGGGCGACTGCAGGTAACCGCCAAGTTTGTGATTGATACGAGATGCCGCCTAGTCGGAAGCTTTTTTTTCGTTGCGGTGGCTGGTCGGGCGTCCACCAAACGGGCGACGTCTGTGGCGACGGTAGATCCAGCCGTTGTCGTTCGCGTCGGCGCCTGGTCGAGTTTGCACTGTGGTGCTGATCTTCGCAGATGCAGGCGACGTGCTGGCGACAAGCGCTTCGTGGTCTGGGCAGAGTCCCGGATCTCACTCCAGGCGCCAACGTTGACGACCGTGGGCAGCTGGTGCTGGAAGTGCGTCCGGAAAGAGGATCGTTATTATCCCACGCCGCCGCAACGTTGCCGCCTGGCGTCACGACTCCTCTTCGTGTGTGGGGGATCCTAGTCGGCGCCGCGACGTCGCCAATCTTTGAATGGAACGTTGGCTTCCGCTCGTTGGTGTCGTGCGACGCCGGGAGTGGCACGTCACCTCGCCGCCGTGTCGGCGGAGCAAAGAATGGCAGGTGGGACGCGGAACCGACCCACGGGGTTCAAGCATCACGGCGAGGGAGATGGAGTGCCGTGCAGGCGACGCGGGAAGCGAGCCGGCGAACGCCCCACTCGCTCGCATTTTCGGATCGGCAAGACCAGAGGGAGTGAGAACCAGATGCGGGAGCCAAGCGTGGGATCGGCGTTCAGTTCGCCGAATTATCAAAACACGCGTCGTCTGCTTCTGTAGGAAGTAAAATTTGAGTCGACTTCTGAACTCCAGGTTCAACACATCACCCTTTTCTGAACAGTTTACAATAACTAGCGACGTGTTTTGTCGTCATGTGGACTTCAAAATGTTCAGAATGGTTTTTTGTGTGAGTGTTTTCTTCTTGGGGGTCCACGAAAATGTGATCACAACTCGACAGGCGCAGTGTTCTGGTTTTTCCACCTCAGTCGAGCGTGTTTGGGGATCTGGTGGAATAAGAGGCTCGAACAACGGAGACTGTCGGTGTGGACGGTTGGCAGAGTCCTCCGTGTGGGACTTTCTGCTCGTGCGGTGATCTTGAAGCCAGCGACGGCAGGCGTCTGGTGTGAATCTCCAGAGACTCGACCTGAGCGCCATGTGGGTGGCTCACAAAGGTCAGCGCACCCACGAGAAGCGGCTGCCCCCATCAAAATCCACCGGCGCGGTGTTCCACAACGATCCACTGGCCTCGCCCGTGTTTGGAACGGTCAAATCCGAATCGCAGTGGCGATTTTTTTTTTGGAAGTTTGCGTAGAGCCTCTACACGAAGACCTTGTCTTCGAAGTGGGAAAGTTTAAATGCCGTCATCGTCTCTTTGCCCCACTTCCCTTGTGTGGGCTCGACAGCGACGGACATGGGCGGCGCCGGTCGCCCGGGAAGCTGAGAATACGCATTCCGCGGACCTGATGCGCGTGGTGGACGGCGCCGTTTTCGTCTTCCGTTTCGAACGTCCACGTGGCACGGATGGCCGCGCACGGGGTGTGGTACTGTGTGTGTATCAGTTGGAGCTTCCATCGAACGGGGCAGCAGCAACCGGCGGGCCAAATGCCCACCGATATGTATGATGCCTCCCAAGGAGGGGCAATGTCGAGTCAACGTGGCAGCTGCCCCGCGTTCATGCCTCTTTCGCCTGTCGGTTCGACGCGGTAAACCATTCCGTGAGCACATCAGTGTGTACACATGAAGAAGCGCCGTTCCTGTCTCTTCGGCGTCCGCGGCTAAAGCGCGCCATGTCAAGGATTGCAGTTCAAGCTTGTCTACAAATCCGAGATCACAAATCCCCACGCCTCGCATCTTCCAGCCATCCAATTGCCAATCGATCGTTGAGCCACCGCAATCGCACACACTACGCGCCTGGTCGGCTCAGTTGTGAGCAACTATACTCAAAAATGGTGATTCCATGGTCAATGAAAAACTGAACATGGTCGATGAAAAGCTGAACATGGTTGGTTTTTGCTGAACATGGTTGCTGTTTCACACGTCGCAGATATCTGACGCATGTCCAAATGGACTGTTCTAAATGTACAGTTCATTATTCGCCAATCATACTACCCCATTCGATAAGTTTTAGCCAATTGAAACATCACATACAGTTCTTCCGCCATTTTTTTGAAGAGCTCCGTTCGCGCCGAGAAGGTGAATGCATGATGGAGAGCGACGCGAGATGAAGACTGCGGCCGCCAGCGACCGCGACGACGAAACGGCCGGCGTGACGCGTCCGCTGGGTGCACTGAGCGACGCGCTGAAAGCTGCGCTTGACGACGAGGTCGCGCGGTGGCACGGCGCCGCCCAGGCGTACGGCGCGACGCTTCGGGATGCGCCCACGCGTGCCATACAAGCTGCATTGGGTGGGGGAAACGGCAGTTGTGGTGATGGTGATGATGTGGCGAGTGTGGACGTGGCGGCACCGCACAGTCAGAGCGACGCGTCGGGCGAAATCGCCATCGAGCCCAGCGACGTGACGCTCGCGGACCAGTGGGCTGCGCTGGAAAACGTGCTCGCGGCGCTGCGACCGGCGGCGCAACGGCGCGTGAAGAATGGGAAACCGGCGCGTGTGGTGCCGCTCACGGGCCTCAGCACGCGACGCCTACAAAGCGAAATCGGGCGCCTTCGGATGGAAAGCCACACAAGATTATCACGGATGGAGCAAGTCCAAGATCAAGCTGGGCAAGGCATAGAGAACCATCGCAAGGCGTTGTCCAGGGTGGCGTTCGATGCCTGGGCCACCCAAACACGAGCTCGTGGCGCTGCGAGGTCGAGTCACCACGCAGCACACCAGCAGTGGCGTCGGTGGAGGCACCGCTCCGTACTACGCGCCTGGCGCTTGGTTTGTACGCACCATCGTGCCGAGCGTGAAGGCGATCGGCTGCTGACACGCACAATCCGATCGAAGAGGTTACAGACGTTGGTACGGCAGTGGTGGATCGCGTCGCGGTGGGCGCGAGGCCAGCGGCGCTTGAAGCGGTGGGGCGACGCGCGTCGACTGGAGCAGAGAATGGCCGCGTGGAAGAAACTGGTTGAGATGGCTCGCCAAATCAAGGAACTGCGCTACCGAGCGCGTATGCGCTGCCGTGTCGCGGCGATCATGGGCTGGCACAGGTTCACGGTCGATTGTAGAGTCAAGCGTGAACGAGACCGGCGGAATCGTCTATGGGTGCTTCGAAAGTTCTTTGTAGGTCTCACTCGAGGAACCAGCATCATGCGAGAAGATCGACGCCGAGTCTCGATCTTCCAGCAACGTCGCACAGCTAGAATCGTCCGACGAGTGTTCGACACATGGACTGTGCGCACGGAAGCCAAACATAAGACGAGCACAGCGATCGAGTGGCATCGGCACTGTCTGATGAGTAAATCCTTTGAAGCCTGGAATCTGCTGCACCGCTGTTTTGTGTACCACAGGCAAATCAGAACCCGCACGCGTGCCCACTACGAGTTACACCTTGTCAAAAACGTACTGCGGACGTGGCGAATAGCCGTTGTGCAGCAGAGAAGGCACCGACAAGTGATCGAGGTGAGTACTATCTTACGCGCTTGGCTGATTTGTACTCACGGCGACACGTTCTTTGTCTATTGGAACACACAGAGACTGATTGTGCTCAACATGCTACGTTTCTGCTTTCGAAACCTTCAAGCCGCGGTGCGCGCAGATCATCTCCGAGCGCAACAGCTTCTCCAGTGGAAGACACGTCGAACAATCGCCATTTGGCACAGCCGAGCCCACCAAAGAAAACGTCTTTCGAACCATCGCCAGGCAGTCCAGCTTCTCCACCACAAGCGACTGCTTCACTGTGTCGCGTGGCCTTCATGGCGTGTGGCGTTCGCATCGAGCCTTCAAGACAAGCGACTGACTCGTATTGCCAGAGTTCATATGTTGCGCAAGTGGTGGCATCGGTGGAAAGCATTCGAGTCGTACACGTGCGCTCGCCAATCGATGCACAAACTCCTCAACGACATGTGGTGCAAGACGAAGAAGCGCTCGACGATCCGGCATTGGCGGCACTATTGCGTCAGGAGGCTGGCACTCGCAGCCAAGCTCGAGATCGTCACTAACCACCGACGCCTGGCTGTACTCAAATCCGGCTTTGCCAAGTGGAGATTGTGGATCCACGATATCACAAGAGACTGTCAGAACCAAGCGAAAGCCAAGCGATTGTACGTTCGACTAATACTGATGCGATGGCGTCTGCGTGCTAAGGACGAGAGAGTCAAAGAAGAAACACGAACAATCCAAGTTCTCCACCGACGGCCGATATGGCTCCAGCTATCGTCGCTGAAAACGTGGAAGAAGCACGCGGGCGATCGAATCCATGGGCGCCAAGCTCGAATCTTCCGTGTGTGGCGCGCGTATGCATCCCGGGCAAGCCAATTCCGAGAAGCAAGCGTTCTCAGCCGTTTGATTCGGATAAGACATCTGTGGCTACGCTGGATCAAGTACACCGCCACGCGCGTCCACGCACGAGAGGCGGCGTTGCTTGTGATCGCACGCAGGCGACAAGCGGAGCTTGCCCGTGTCTTTCGTGACGTGTGGCGGTCGAAGATGCTACAATTTAGTCAAGCGCGTCTAAATATCCAGCGTGTGGCGTCAATATCCACCAAGCGCATATGCCTGATTCGATGGCACCTTCAAAAAGTCACAGCGAAACAAACACGAGAAGCACTAAATTGGTTCCGCGGTGTTCTCAGGCGCAAGTGCTTCTATCGACTTCACCAGTACTGCGTCGTGCGGCCCCGAAACCTCGTGAACCTTAGAGTCCAGCGCGTCCAGTTGCGAGTATTCCGGGCATGGAAGGCACTTTTTGAGGCCAAACGTGTCCAGCGTCACGTCCAGAATCAACTTGTTCGTTGGCGGAAAGTTCACGCTCTTCGAAAACTGCGCTCACACGTCAAGGAGCGGCGCTGGATCGAAGAGCGCACGCACAAGGCCATCGCACTACATCGACGGTGCGTGTTCACAAGCATCTTTGTACGATGGCAGTCGTTCACTACAAGTATGGTGACCTGCCGGTCAGCTACTTGCAGCATCCGTTCGAGGCGATTACAGTGCATCTTTTCAAGTTGGCGTCATGCATTCGCACGCCAAATATTCGTCCATGGAATAGAAGCACAGTACGATCAGGTGTTGCTTCGCCGCTCCTGGTCCCAGTTCGTGCTCGCGATCCAACTGAAGCAAGACGCGCGAGATGTGTGGCTCGCGAAGCTGCGTACAATTGTCCAACGCAAAGTGCTCTGTCGCTGGAAGCAACTTGTCGAAATCCGACGTGTCGCTCTTTTGAAGGCGGATTGGCTGTACATCACGGCTCAGTGTCGGCTGCGGCAAGTCGCTTTTGACGAGTGGGTGCATTTCACGACGATTCGGGCGTTTGTGCATCTCCGTCAGCGCCTTGAGGCCCGAGCGGTCAAGGCCAACGCGTTGCGCTGTTGGAAGTTGTTCGCAATTACAGAGTGTCGCCGCCGTGTGCGATCCCAGCGGGCCGCGAGTCGCGCGTTTCTGATGTGGAAGAAATTTGCTCTGAATCGGGAGGCGGCTCGTGAGATAGCAAGGCGGAGCCAGTACGCGTCGATAGCATCGGCTTGGAAGACGTGGCGCGTTGAGTTCTGGATCCGCCAGTACCACGCAACGTCGCGCACGGATATTTTGCGCACTGTTCTGAGCGCATGGCGTTCACTTGCAGTGCGTCGCGGGCAGTCTCCAGAAATCACGGGGGAGCCGAGACGGTACGTGACGGCGTTTGACGAGGCATTGATGCTCCAGCACGTCGCGCGGCAGCAACGAGATCTGGTGCGACGTGTGATCCACGCGTGGGCGCTGGCAGCACAGACACTTAAACGCCAGCGGCGAAACACGGCACGAACGCCGTCGACGCGTGCCTTATCCATGAAGGAGGAATTCCGATACAAACCTCCTGGACTGTTTCACGACGAAGTTGTGAAAGACGAGAATGCCGAGTCGGACAGGTGTGCAAGCGAATTGTGGGATCAAGAGAATGCAGATCCGAATAGGAAACGGGAAGAGTATTGTGGATCATCCGTACCGATAGAAGCGTGGTCGCGTCAAGATGCCGAGCTTGCAGCGCTCGAGTTTTGGTCGTCGCGAGTGGTGGCGATGACGTTCCGAGCGTGGCGAGCTGTCGTGGTGGAACGACCGTGATCGAGGCAGGATGGCACTCGGTCACTCCAAGCTAGGGGAGCGCGGCAATCGATGATTCCCAACAATCGGTGATCGACTATAGGTCATGAGATAGTGTTGTGAAGGCGGATATACCGCGTACACGCGCATTCTTCATTGCATGCCACAAACGGCTCAAGAGATCGAAGGTTTCACGGTTTGGAACCACGCCGGCTTCTCTCGGTGTCAAGCGAGTGGTGATGGCGGCACACCATCGTTTACTGAGATGTTTGGCAGATCAAGGTGCCCCGACGTAGCCAAGCGAGAATCCAAGCTGTTGGCGAAGGTGATATCTGGTCGAGCCCACCAAGATGACGCGTTGACCTTTGTAAGACTGCGCGAGACAGGTCCACAGTGTAGCAATCCTGCCGGAAATTAGCGGTGTCTGCAGGTGGCAGTGCTTCAAGCGTCTAAGAACTCTGACCTTCTCCCTAACGACTCCTGGGACGGCATACGATTTATGGCATCGAGACACCGACTCCGAAGACGACAGAGCACAGGCAATGAAACGACGTCACTCCCACACTCCGAAAAAGGTGCGGTCGGCATTGTCACCCCACAAAGTTTCACCCGACAAACACGTATTCCTAGAAGACGGAGAGCTTATTACTGCAGTTGCACTCGCGAGCCGTGTGGATCAAGCTGATGCAAACTAATTACGTGAGATTCTATCCTGGTCAAAAGTGCCAGGCCCGTGAGCCGTTTGTGACCTTGAGTGGACAAGAAGGGTACCAAATGTCTGTCATGGGGACCTGATCACGTTGATTTGTTCCAGTCAAGACAAGAAAACAGACTAATCAAGCGGCGAACGATTTCAAGAAAGTCACTTATTATGCAGCATACTCAACCTCGCCATGATGAAGGCGTGATCACATGCGACGGGCGGAGAGAAATGAAGGTGCTGGAGTGGATATGGAGCCAGGCAGCAGTTCCATCTCTACTTGACACTCATGACTCGTGAGTGGCTCATGAGTCACGAGCCACGCAGCGGATACGTGGATCAAAAACGCCTGGGCAGGAATTCAGACCGTACACTCGAGTATGGGCAGCTCCGAGCCGTCCGGGTGGCCGCCCTTGTCGGTGTCGAGCGTCGTGTTGACGCACAGCGGCTGCAGCAGATCGTCGAGCTGCCACTCGTTCCAGTCGGACGGTGGGTCGTTCATGGCGTCAAACTTGGGCACATCGGGTTCGTCGACGTCGTCGTCATCATGGCCATTCTCGTTCCTCTCGTCCACCTCTGCTTCGAAAACCGCATCGCCATCCGGAAGCAGATCCATGAGATCGACATCCGTGGTCATCTTGGTCCACTCGTCAAGCGACGCGCCGTCCAGCGGGAACCCGATACACGACGCGTCCACTGGTGACGCCGGGAGCCACAGCAGCTCCTCCCGTGCGATGGCCTCGTCGCGCTGCTTGACGCGGCGCTGCGCGTACCGCAAGATGGACTTGTGCGTGAACTGGCTGATGGTCACGGCGTCGACGCGGTGCTCGGGCTGCTTGAGCTTGGTCTTCTTTTTGCGGAGCCCTCGCTGCTGGCGGAACAGCTTTTGCTGGTACTTTTGGGCGTGGGTCTGGACCTGCTTGATGGACCGCGTGCCCACGTGGTCGGTGATGAGCTTCCACGGGCCCAGGGGAAACAGCGCCATGGCCTCGATGAAGCGCTCGTGCTCGGCCTCGGACCACACGCCCTTGACCTGGCAGTGGCGCGTGTTGCGGTGCATGGCGACGTCAACTCCGCGTGGGTCTTGGCGTTGCAGGTGGCTTGAGTCTCGTCGGGCTGGATTGCGAATGACAGAGAACCAGCGGCTGGCCGTGTCTTTGCTTCGACGGCGGACGACCGGTCGAAGGGTATTGATACAGCAACCGTCATACGTACTTTCCAGCTGGTCTCCCTTGTGCGATCCGTTCCGCCGTTGCCTGACCAAGTGAGCTCCTCGCTGATTGGCTACAGTACCACACGAAGGGGATGGGGCGGACTGCGATCACGCGTGACGCGACATGAACGGCGGGCACTGCCGTGCCTGACCTTCCTTCTGCCGGACACGGAGCCGTTGGCCTCTCGTCTATGGAGTCGGCACAAATGGGTGACCAGTCATACAAGACAGGACCAGATCAAACGCCAGGTAGGACATTAAGGAGTGCGAGACTCGAGATGGGATGCTTCAGTCAGCAACGCTTGTCGATGTTACGGTTTCTGACGGCGACGCGGTTTGCCATTGTCAAAGCAAGACACTGATTCCGCGGCTCTTCGGAATTCGCGTGTGTGAGTCGTCAAAGGCAGACGGCGGTGGGACGTGAACTTATGTGGATGAATGTATTAAAATGCATCCTCCTACTGGATTCAAGATTGCGCGGGCGACGAAGCGTCACCGGACGAATGGGGTGTGGATGAAGTGATTCTCGTCACCTTCCGACAAGGGCGAAATATCAGTGATTGTGTTGTGGCAACCGTGGATCGAACCGAAGCGGGCGACAGCACCGTCGTCGTTGTGCATTAATCGTCCTTATCGGAAAGAACGGCATACATGTTGCCTCGCTTGCCAGACTTTTTACTGGTCGCGTCAGATTGGAGTTTCAAGTTTTCTGTCTTCAAAAACTCCACAGTGCGAACCAGCTTCTTCATTTCTTGGCTCCGCGCTTCGGGCTCTCCCTTTAACGAGGCAACCGCGTCCGCCAATGCTCGAAGGTCCTCATCTCTTTTCGTTCCCTTTGCCATCTCCACATCCAAAGCCTTCTTCAATGAGGCAACCTCGTTCTTCAGTGCTTCATCACCCTCATCCTTTCTGGATGCGCTCGCCACCTCCAAGTCGGTGAGGCGAGCGCTGAGGAGATCCATCGGATCGAGCTTCAATTGGGCCAGCGTGAAGGAGTACTCGAGGCGTACTGAGAACGCCATCGCCTGAAGCGTGAAGCCGACTTGAAGCACACGCGAGCCGGTCTCGTTTGGCTGAGACAACGAGCGCATTGCGGTCTCATCGTCACTCGCCGCGACGAGTGATTCGAAAATACGCTGTACATTGAGTCAGTCACCACATACTCGTGAAACACGAAAGAGCTGACAGGAAGCACGTACCTTAGCGTAGTCGTCGACTTTGGCTCGTGGGATCACCGCATCAATCGTCGCGAAATCGCTGATAGCCAAGTCGTTCGTCTGCCTACGCTCGATTAACCCAACTAAGAGCCTATCAAAAAGCCGCCCGTTGCGATTCGACGAACGTACCATTGTTGACGAGATGTGTTGTGTTGAAGCCAGATCCGGAGCTTCTCGCCTCGGGTCGAGACGGTTGTACGGAACTTTTCAGTGTTGCCGTCGAGTGGGAACTCGACGATAGTGCTGAGTTGACAGGCCGTGAGCGTAGTTCTTTTGTGAAGTTGGTGCGGTATGTCCGTTCGTGTTGAGTGAGACGAGAGTCGAAGTGATGTGAGATGACACTAGATCTTGCTACTTTCGTTTGCAGATGGGTGACCACCTCCCGGCGTCTACACTGAGTGCACTGTGTGTGGGAAGGCGACATCCACGCTAGGAATAGAGTAAGCCGCGTCGGAAGGTCTCCTTTCCTTTTCATTGAAGCAAAGATACTCTTCCCTCATCCAGAGGACCTCAGCGTCTGATATGAGTGGGCTGCCCGGTCAGAATCAATTTCAATCGATTGTCAGACAATGAGGATGGATACCAATCTCATGATCTCGGGATACTGCCCCACGCTGGATTTAGCAGTGTGATGGTTGGTGCGCGAGTCTCCCACTTCAGCCGGGCTGATGTCCATCCCGTCTCGACCCAATCGCTCATTTGCTCTTCATCTTCACCCTGACACCAAGTTCTAAGACGACCCATACAAGTATGAGCACTCGCTCGATCGTTTCGCCAATCTTCGAAAAGACCGGCCAAGTGACTTTCAGCGTCGATGGCCGCCAGCGATCGCACAACTACCGCGTCTCGACGAACGCTGAGAAACTCTTCATGTGGTTTGAGGACACCACGACCAAGGAGCAGTGGTCAGCGCGTACACTCTGCGAATTGCGATTCCTTCAAACAAGTTCTGACATTGGTTTGATGGGGCAGGCAAACGAACGAGCTCCTCATCACTGACTTTGTGACCTTGGACACGGTCATTCCAATGGCAAAGACGAAGGACTACGCGCAGGTACGATTTAGTTATGACATATTCGCGACGTTGACTATGGAACTGCCGACACCCACCCTTTTGTTCCCCACCTTCAGCGCGTGGTCGAGTGCTTTGGGAAAACTGACGCAGTCACGGGGGAGCTGAAGCCCTCGCGATCGCTCTCCATGCCTGCCGCCGACGGCTCGCGCGTGTTGTTCGTGTCGTTTCCGTTGGCTGTGGGGACCTTCTCAACCTCGCTCGAGTACACGTTCACTCTCGCGAAGGTACCACTCAACCCTGTGGATCTGCTGGCGGCCCGCATGCTCGACATGGAAGTCCGGCTCACCGCCGTCGAAGCTGAGAATACCGCTCTCAAGACCCGACTGGAAAAGCTGGAGAAAGCCAAGTAAGACGAAAAGCAAAGCCCAGTGGCGCTGCATTTTCAAAGACAGTCTGTTATAGGCAGAAACCGTGACGATCCCAACGAATCAAAAACAGATATACATCCCATTCTTGCGGTTACATTGCGAGCGATTGTTGCCTCCTTCTCAGCAAGCCGTCTCTCCGTGCACGTGCGTTCGTGTCTACGGTCTACACACAACAACATCACGCACTCGGCGCGGGGGCGTTCGACGGATCGAACAGGAGAGCACTGGTCTCGAGCTTGATCGGCGGATTCATGGGCGGACCCGTCAGCGCGCCAACGCTCCACTCCTGCGGCGGCTGTTTGGAGACACCAAACAGGTCCTCTTCCTCCCCGTTGGCGGGGAAGATCTCGGGAAGGAGCTCGAGCAGCTTGGCATCGGCCGCAGCGTCCTTGGTCATGGCGAGCCACTCTCCGAGTGTGGCACTGACAATGCTAGTGTCCACTGAGCCGGCCGAGGTCGGCGACGACACGGCTGACGAAGACACCGATGACGTCAAAGACGGCTCCATAGCGGTCGGCATGGGCGTCGTCTCTGGACGAGACGGCTGCTGGACAGTGTCCTCGTGGTCTTGCTCCTTGCTGAGCCGCTGGGCGTACCGCACGATACACTTGTGCGTGAACTGGTCGAGCGTCGTCGGGTCGACGCGGTGCTCGGGGCGCTTGACGTTGACCTTGCGTTTCCGGAGCCCGCGTTGCTGTCGGAGCAGCTTTTGCTGGTACTTTTGGGCGTGGGTCTGGACCTGCTTGATGGACCGCGTCGCGACGTGGTCCGTGATGAGCTTCCAGGGCCCGCGCGGGTACAAGCTCATCGCCTCGATGAAGCGTTCGTGCTCGGGCACAGACCAGACGCCGCGGCTCGTGGGGCAGCCCGAGGTGCAGTCCATGTCTCGCTTGTTTGGTCCATGCAATACGGCACGGTGGTCGTCGTCGCGGTGGCTGGCGTCTTGATGTGTGTCTGTGCCGCGTTTCCCTTTCTCCCCCGGTTTGACGATGAGATCGCTGGCTGCGGGTGCGGTGGTCCGGGGCGTGGCGTGCTGGTCTCCGATTGGGAACTGGCAAACTGCAAGCCGAGCCGCTCGTGTCTTTGTCGACGCGCTGGCCTCACACTCGCTCGCCTGCGCCACGCACGCAACTCCATGATGACAAAAGTGCGCCGAGTGATGGTCGCGCCGTTCAAACCACCACGCGGTATGCGAATTCACGAGGTTCCGGGCGTATCACCTGTGACAGGTGGGTCGCGAGCGGCAATTTTATCGAAGGTCTCAGTTCCGTGGAGCCTCGGGATTGGCTGGAGGTGCCGACAGTGGCTCGAGCGTGGGATTGCTGCGCCGTGCGACACGACGGACGGCCGCCGAGCCTCGTCATTCTTGCGTTCTGCCGGCCGCAAAAAGCCAGGGCAGCGAGAAGCGAAAACGCTCGATAAAGTTCTGGTGGTCAATTCATGGCCAGCAATGTGGGGCGAGCAGGCGCTGAACTCTTTCTGGAAGTGGCACAGTTCCCACTTCACGGGCCAGTGCGGGTGCAGTCGATGGGCCCTTCCGGGTCGTGCCCGAGACGGACGAAACCCATGCAAGATGGCGACGTTGAACTTGGGGCGCCTGCCTCTGGACCAGTGGTTTCGTCGGGTCCTTTTCGGGGTCGACGCTGGTTTCGAAGAGAGTGTGGACGTCGTCGAGGGTACGTGCCTACGTATGTGTATCGCCGGGCCAAGACACTGCACAGCATGATCACCATGTGAAGGCACTGAGACAAGCACAATCACATCGGTCCTTCGACTCGCTGTCGGACAAGGGCCCTGAGGTCTTTCTTCTCAGGTGGCCTGAGTCAGGTTCCGATCCCCGCACCGTATAAACCCCACGAGAGAGCTGGAGTGGTCCAATGGGCAACGCATGGAGAGATAGATACTACAATCAGGCGTTTCACGACTGAGCTCCGACAGCCCCAGAGTCCGAACGATCCACGGGAGGATACCACACAATAACGGCTTTCTCAGCAAGTCGACAGGCGGCGGCGATACCTACCTTCGCAGGCGGCACCACGCGTGGCACCGCCAGTTGGTCTCAGCAACTGCCAGATGCCACACTGGGGGAGAGTATTGTTTGTTGACATGCACTTGGAGTTCATGATGTTCGCTACCACTTGCGAGGGTGGACAGGTAGTATGGAGGTAACAGCAGTAGAAAGAAGATGTGGCAATGCGACTGGTGTGCGGAATAATACGACTCCTCTAGGAGCATCTATTGAACAGCCACGGCGACGACGACTACGTATTAGTACAGGCTTCACCCACGCACGGCGTGGGCGCTCTACACGAAGCACTGGCGGGTCTTCATCTGGGACGCGCCCTCCACGAACGGACTATCCTCAAAGGGCTTGAGCAGGTCCTCAAAGTGCCACTCGGCCCAGTCGTGGGACCGGTCGTACGTGTTGACGGCCGCGTACTTGGGTTCGACCGGGTCCACGTCGACCATGAGGTGCATGAACGTCGCGTCGTTGGCAATGTCCTCGGTCATCTCGGCCCACTCGTGCTCTACCGAGACGCCCGTGAGCCGCAGGCCCGCAAAGGACAGCGGCGACTCGGGCTCCTCCGAGGCGTCCGAGGCCTCGGACGCGTCGGGCGACTGCGGCGTCGACGACAGCGAGAGCGGCGACAGCGACAGCTCGTCGGCACTGGCGTCACTTTCCTCGCCGCGGTCCTCCTGGTGGACGTTGCCGTCCTGGCGGCTCGTGGCGGGCGCCGCGGACGACGACACGCGCTGGGCGTACCGCACGATACACTTGTGCGTGAACTGGTCGAGCGTGACCTCGTCGACGCGGTGCTCGGGGCGCTTGAGCTTGGTCTTGCGCTTGCGCAGGCCGCGCTGGTGGCGCATGAGCTTCTGCTGGTACTTTTGAGCGTGGGTCTGGACTTGCTTGATGGACCGCGTCGCGACGTGGTCCGTGATGAGCTTCCAGGGCCCCCGAGGGTACAGTGCCATGGCCTCGATGAAGCGTTCGTGCTCTGGCACCGACCAAACGCCACGGACTTCCTGGCTACGCGCGCGGACCATTGGGGATTGACTAGTAGTGATCTGTGGGTGCGTTGGTGGCTGTGGGTGCGCGGAAGGCGGCAGATTCGAGACTGACGGACACGGCCGTGCTGGTGTCGGGGCGTGAGCGTCGCGGGGGCCTCGACACGCTGCATAGCCAGGGCCTGGCTGCCGAGCGTCTGTTCTGTGGCTGAAACGCAGCAGACCTTCCGGACGCTGGAATGGACTGGCTGGGACCACGCGCGTGCATGCCGGATTTGAGGAGCCAACTGGAGCAGACTGAAGTTTCGTGTGTCTTTTCTCGAATGTTAGAAAATCGAAAACCCCGGTGGGGGAGGCGATTGACTACCCGGGGATTCCTGGGATCAGGAAGAGAACGACAGTCCGATTGCGGAGGATGGACGACGTGGCCTGCGATTCTGAAATTTTGGGTTCAGAGCGACTGACATTTCGGCTTCAACATAAAACCCAAGCGCCCGCGAGGGGGATGAGCCGCGCCATCCAAACATCACACCTTTGAGTAGAGTCGCTTCCGCGAACCTTGAGCTTGCGATCAGTCGGAAAGGAGCCAAAGGGAGACGGGCTCTTCGACACGAAGCGGAGGTGGTGACAGAGGCGACGTCACGGGTCCCGTTTCGCCGAAGCACCAACTTGAAGCGCTCTGGATTCCCTGCCCACAGTCTCAGCTGGCCCACGTGGTCCGCCGTGCCTGCCGGTCAAAAAGGGCCCCAAGAGTTGGCCACCTGATGGGCGCGTCACGATGCTGAAGCGCCCACACGGGTGCCAAAACTGAAGCGCAACGGCCGGCCGAGTGCCACACCTGGCCGGTTCACATGGGAAACGAAGCGGTCGGAAAACCTCAGTATTCGTCGGTCTCTCAATTTCTTCGGAACATTCAGCATTTCTCAGATGAACCAAGGCAATGCAATGGCTTGAAGAAAAATGCTGCTGAGGTTTCGGGATGTATGAGCCGCGAGGACATATGATACAACCAAAAAGCCCTGGTTCCCCAAAAGTTATCGCAAAAACACTTTTCCCCTCCTCCACAGAGCGAAAAACGAAGCGAAGAGAAGGCGAGGACTCCAAGGCGAGGGCGTTAGAATAGAAAGCGTCAGCGACTGATTATGGCTGCACCAGCGAAACGCGACCTCCTGTGACCCCCAGCGATTAGGGGTGCAGTTGAGCAGCTCCCGCGCGACATGGCTACATTTTGCTGGTGCCACTTGGATGGGATCCATACTCCAGTAGCGTCTGCCAAACAACCGACCGGCCATCAAGAGGCCGCCATATCTGGGGACTTTTGTATGTGTGCGCTGTGGCCAGATCGAGGTGGCGCATGGCGCCATCGGATGCCACATCATAATGGCGCTCTTTGGATAGGGCCGAGTCTGGTTGCCCATTGCTTGGTGGTCTCCCCAACGTTCCCTCGCAAATCTGTATTGTGAGCCAATCGGAAGACGCCTCCGGGAGTAAACGGGCACATCAAGGTTAGTGGATTATCTTTGAATTTTCCTCCGATCGCCAGAGTGTCATCGGAATCTCACATCATCATAACAACGTGCCATAGTTTTGGGCTGGTTTATTATTTGTATCCGGGCAGAATTCCGGACCAAGAAGATTAGTGTATTTGGCCATACCAACGAGCTGTATGCAATTATCTCTGCATTTCTTTCCTGCCATGCTGGAGGCACCGGAACTATATCATGCCTTCGGCGACAGTGTTCGCTCCAGCAAAGCCTTGCCGACGTCAAACACAATTGACTTCCACGACGACCCCGGGGACATGTACCACGACTGCCTGCTGCGGCATTTTGTCGCGAGCAGTTCGGCTCTCGTCAAACGTCGCCACGTGGCGCGGGTATCGATACTCACTGGCGACCCTGGCGCGCAGCTGCAACGGAGTGGAAGGGTTTGTCTGAGCTTGGCCAACGCACCGGCACGACGCTCAAAGGTTCAACTTCGGTCATCATCCGGTTCTCGACCTGATCGACAAGAAGTCCCCCCCCCCAAATCTCATTGGTAAGGTGCACTTGCGTGCAGTGAGGATGGGATGGACACGAGCAACGCGACGAAGACCAACGGGGTTCCAAAACTCATGGATGAGGAGCACAGTCGTCAGTTCACGAGATCGGAAGCTCGGCAGAAGCCAGTCGTTGGCGACCTGCTGACGACGCGAAGCGGTGCCCATGACAGAGGCGACGTCACGGACGGCGCTTCGCGTCTCCGACGTTGAACACCCAAGCACCAGGCATCTCCTCTTCAAATCGCCGCAGAAAATATTCAGGTCAAAGGGTATCGCGAGTAAGTGAATGTGGTCAAAGGCCGCACCGATGGGCAGGATGCCGGAACGCTGTACTGTAAGGACGGGAGGCGAAGCCCCGAACGCCGGCGCGTCACGGACTGAAGATCGCGTCCGACAGGTGGACGCAACGCACCTATCAGGAGAAGGCGCCGTACGTCGCCGTCGTGGTTAGAGGAGCGAGTATTCGCGTCACCACTCAGCGGCATCGGCCTCCTTGAGCACCAGAATCGCGAGTACTCGGCGCCGGCAGATTGCGCCTTCCGTCAAACCATGTTGAACACGCCCACAACTGCATTTCTCTGTGGCCACGCGCCGCCGCTGGCATCGACGCTTCAACTGCGACTGCCTCGCCATCCCAGAGAAAGAAAAAAAAACGGATTTTGTTGAACACGGCGATCTCATCCCATGGATTGCCGTTCCACAGGAAGAGAACGCGAAGAACAGAACCCTACAAAGGACACACTGACCAAGGGGAAAGAGAGAGGGAGGCAGTTGCCGACATGTCGCTCGTTGCGCGTTTCGTTCGGGCGTGTACCAATCGCGACTTGGTGGTCAGCGCCTCGAGGGCTGGCGTTTGGCGCTACGCGAAACGCAGCGGCCACTGGCGCGAGCCAGTCTGTTTCCATTCTCATGGATGCACGCGAGATGGCTACACTGGCGCTGCTATGCACCGCGACGAAGCAATCAACGAGGAGTGAAGGTCCAAACACCGGACTCTAGCTCCAATGCACTGAACTACGATGGAACGAAGCCTCGTCGAGGAGAGCTGCCCATCCACCACGAGGGGATCGTGGTCGAGTCGGTGAATGCGCATTCAGCACCAGCTAACACGAAACAGTATAGTCGTTCCAATTTCTTCGACAATGGGTGCGGAATTTCGAACTGGCCCACATGGTGACCCACATGATAATTGTAGAACACAATGTGATCCACATGACAATTGTAGAACATAATGTGATCCACATAAAGTTTGTGGACCACAATAAAATTTGTGGAACACAATGTGATCCACATAAAATTTGTGGAGCACAATGTGGGCCTGTTGCCATTTCGACCAAAGCGGCCGAAGTCATGGATGTTGTCGGTGCCCTGACTCGCGATACATCCCCTGACATGCAAAAGCCTAGCGACACTGAACGTCCCTCATAGTGATGCCAAAGCCTACAGAAGCGACTGGGTGGTTAGTCGCTCGAGGGTATGCACAACCGCTTGTTCCTTGAGGACTATTATATAGCCACGGTCGGTTCGTCGCGATTGAGTTCTCGACTAGAAGTTATTTGCACGAGTGGCATGAACTCGTTGTACTGGACTTAAAACAATGCACGGCACAGTAATCCCATGCAGATCACGTCAATCCATGCACGATGTTTCCATACAAGTATACGGGGTCGCCATATCCTGGGGAAGCGCCACGGTGGCGATGGGAACCGAGAGGGCGCCTGTGAAGACGTATTGGAGACGTTTGTTCGATGGTCGGGGTGAGAGTGAACCCACTTTCCTCAATCGTGTGCACCACACGTGACCCCAGAATGGCTACACTTGGTCAGAATATGTGGCAAAGCCAGACCACAATAATGCCCCTGATGTCAACTGTGCCCGTCACCTGACTTGCAGCTCCGTTGAACCCAGCACGACACTTTGGTCTCCCATAGAACTGATCAGATCGTGGGCACGCGAAGCCTCCAATCACTGACGTGCGCCGTATGGCCAGTGGAACGGGGAGGAATCGAGCCATGCTCATCTTGGTGGGTTGGGTCTCGGATGGAACAGTCTTTCTTCCGTGGTTGGGATCTCCGTACAACAGCCAAGCCAAGATTGTCTGTGTTGGTGTCCGCTCGCTCCGCTGGAGTACGTACCAGTGGGTACTGGTAAAGGTCTGCCGTGTTGCGCCTTCCACTCGTGGCTATAATATCGTCAGACGTGGGGGATTCGTAAGGTGACGACAAGCCCGGAAGGAGACCATGTCTGTGTTTCCGATGGCGCACCGTACACCAAGCGCTATGTACACGCACCTCACGATATCGAATCGGAATCTTCCTCCGCCCATGGCCAGGTACCTCCGCCTTCCGGAAATCGAATCCATGGGGTTGCTGATCCACCAACGATACCAAAACGATCCCTCTCTGTGGCTGGCGTGGCGGCAGTTGCTCTCGACTCGCGTGAGATGGGGATCTTCACGTGCGCAAGAGAACACAAATCCACCGTCTTCCCAGTACACCCACGGCGCGAGTATACTAACGACTAGTCGTGTCCCGAGAACCCTCTTCGTGCGTTACACATCCTTGTCCGATTCCACCGGCTGCAGAAGCAAGACGTTGAAGATGCACGTGGCCTGGCCACCGACAATCATTCAACGAGGAATTTTCTCCAACGCCAAGCATATTCTATTGTGGTGTTGATGGCGATTGCATACTTCCGTGGACTCGCTCGCAGATCTAAACATCTGAACACACACCTCATGTGCGGCTTTCCATCTGCTCCGCATATTCGGTGGAGCTTCCACGGACACTTGGACAATAGGTGTCCCACTTCCCTCAGGCCCCCGAGTTCCTCACGCAAAACCAGAAGACCTCTCAGTCGCCACGCGCAGCTGTGGGCGAGAGCGACCGTGAGTTCGAGTTCGACCGGCGTGGGAGCCACGCCCCCCATTCCCCGTGTTCAGGAGTGTCAGGCATGAACCCTCCCGCTTCCGCCCTGTCCCCACCACTCGGGAAACCCTAGAGCGGGGCGACTGTGTTTGATGAAAGATCATTCGTACTCTCACCCTGTAAAACGCGACGAAGCCCACTGTGCTGGTGCACTATCCAATTGCATCGGACAACATTGTGGCCAACACCCCAACGCGATGTTTCGACTGGCCAGCCAGCGGGCTTCTCCGTGCACTACACATCTCACCACCAAGCGCGGACACGATCCTCGTCTGTTATTGCAGCGCCATGAACTCCCCGACCGAGCGCCGCGGCGTCTGGTCGATCGACGAGCACGAGCGCTTCCTCGAGGCCGTCGCGATGTTCCCGTCGGGCCCGTGGCATGTCATTACGGCCCACATCGGCACGCGGTCGGCCAAGCAAGTCCAAACCCACGCACAAAAGTACCAACACAAGCTACGGCGCCACCAGCGCGGGCTGCGCAAGTGCAAGACCAAGTCCAAGCGGCCGGAGCACCGCGTGGACGCCGCGACGATCGACGTTCTGCTGCGGCCGCCTGACCGCAAGAACGAACGATCGCGGTCGCGGCTCTCGAGTGAGCTGGAGCTGGAAGAGGGGGAGTCGAGTGACTGGTCCGACAGCAGCGGATACCTGGACGTGATCGAGCCGATCCCGTTTCGGTCCGCGTCAATAGGGAAGCTCAGTGATCAAGAGCGTACCGACATCAGGGACGCGCTGGACGTGATCTTGTCGTGGTCCCCACCATCCCCGGCGTCCACCGACGCGTGTGTCTAGCTGTAGTCAAGTGGAATAAAGGAAGAAAGCCCGTTTGCGTCGAGGCACTCACGTATGGTTCATTTAATCACAATCAAGTTATCCAACCCAGCGACAAACAGGACAAAACAGAAAGGCCAGCTCACTGGCGACGCATGCGCTTGTTGCACGCCTTCTTCCTGGACGGCGACGCGGCGTCGGCGCCCGTGCTGTCGCTGTTCGCAGCCGGGACTGGCGAGGCCGATGTGAGCGCCGGGGTCGCGCGCGACGGCGCGGGCGTCGCCGCCGGTCGGTTGTTGTTGCCCGCCGCCGGTCGGCTGTTGCCACCATTGCCACCACTGCCACCGGCTTGCGTGAGGGCTGGCGTCGCGCGCGACGGTGACGGTGTCGCGGCCGGCCGGTTGTTTCCGCCGCTGCCACCACTGCCACCGTTGCCAGCGGCCGGCGCATCCGCCGAGCCGGCCGAGTCCGAGGACGAGCCGCCAGCGGCCGAGGGCGCCGCGGCGTTGCCCGTGCCAGCGGCGACGATGTCGGCGCAGTTGACGTAGGTCTGCTTGGCGATGGGCGAGTACCAGTAGAACTGGAGCGCGCAGTTGCCGGCCGTGCCGCACCCCGAGAGGTTGGCCGGGATCGTCACGCTGTCGGAGCCCGTGCCGCCGGCCTTGGCAAAGTCGTCGATGCGCTTGAGTGCGGCGCCGTCCTGCTTGTACATGACCTTGCCCGAGGACTCCTTGGTGGGGCGCACGATGTAGATCTCCATGTACCCCGGGTGGGGCGCGTCGATCTCCCAGCGGATCGGCAGCGACTGGCCCGGGGTCACGTTGGTCACGGGCGCGCCGGCCTCGTACTCGATGCCACGGCAGCCGTTCATGATGTCGAACGTCGGCGCGGCCGGGTTGTCGGCCTGGCCGCGCTGGTTCAGCAGCTCGAGCGGCGCGATCTGGGTCTCGCCGTTGCCGGCGTTGCGCAGGCTAAAATGGGCCTCTTTGTTGTACTTGGCGTTCGTGAGCCGCACGGCCGGCGACGTCATCTTGCCGTGGGCAGAGACCGACGTCGCGTGGAGCGCGGCCGTCGCGGTCGCGACCGCTAGCAGCGTCGAGAAAGGCTTCATACGGGTGGCAGGGGCGGCGTGTCCGAGTCCACGCGTGTGTTTCGGACAATGGCATGGCAGAGACTCGCCTTGCCAGGGGAGGGGGGAGACTGTGCTGGATACTGAGCAGTGGTCGCCTAATAGTCGAGGAGGAATCAAGCCACGTCCGGAGCTGCTGGTCTCGGGGTGGAAAAGAGGATCTGCTTGCATTGATTGACGTCGGCGTTCGGACGCGTCAGCTGGTGGGTCGCGAAAGGACTCGTTGTGGACAATCGAGATACTTTATAAATGGATAATTTACATAAATTTGGATACACAATAAAGTTAGGAATACAAATAAGCCTAGAAGGGGATTTAATAATGAATACTTGCTGAAAACGCATGGATGTCAAACCGAGTGAGATGAGTTCGCGTCGCTATTTTACACGGTTCTGGTTGTTGACGACGGCGACGGCCAGCTGGACTCGCAAAGCCACCACGCTGTTGCTCTGAAAAGCCGCCGCGTTCCTCTTGATTCAAGAGAAACCCCAAGAGTCTTGAGGCACCGACTGAAATATTGAGGACAATCATCACGTCGTCTGAATGGTCGAGGGCTCACGTGTGTGCGTGCTGTGAAAGATCTGTGATCGACATGCGTACCTGCCCCTGAACGCCAGGAGGTCAGGCGGTCAGGCTGGGAGCATTGCAACCCGTGTGCGGGAATCAGACCCCATGCGTTCCTGAAACTAACGACACGCCGCTTTGGGGGCGACGAAAAGGGACGAGCTCAAAGCTGAGCGGTCGGTTGGAAGCCTTGAGACGACAGACTCAAGGTAGTTAGTTGGTGATAATGGCGCCACTGCTATCCGTCATCTGACGGGCTACAGTCCTTCCAATCGTGCGACGCTCGCGCAGGGTGCAGCTGGTCTCAAAGGAAACAGCGATTGCAGACAAGCCCACGTATAGGTCACTTGCCGACCTTGCCGAAGTGGTGCGGCCCTGAAGTGGCTGGATGAGAACAGGGACGCCTCCCGACGAAGCTCAAGGAGAACCCAAGTGTCGAACTTGTGCTCGCGGTCAAACGCGGGTCTTTACGTTGCTCAACAATGCTACCGAGGCGAATGTCATTGTCAGGAAAAAGAGATGATTCGAATACTATGCTCCGTGACGAACAAGTCAGCAACACTGTGGTCGAGCTGTAGTTGAACTGCGTCGAGAGGTGATGCGCACGGACAAGGTCTCGAGGGACCAGACCAGACACGATCGTCCACTGAGCTGGTGGGCCAGATTGTGTCGACGCTGGCCGCCGTCATGACTCAAGCCGCGTTGCGATCAGAGATCATCGCGAGAGGCGGCGTCCAAACTCTTGTCCCGTGCTTTGTTTACAGCCACGGTGATGACATAAAGCTCGTGGCAGCCATGGGCACGGCGGATCTTGTCGGTCATTGGGTTGGCCTCGGAGCAATGGAAGGTGGACCCGGTGAGCTCGGCTGAGCCAAGGCTGAGATGACTTATCGTGGTGCGCAACCTCGCTCTTTATTCCAGCAACTCTTGCCGATTGTACAACACCTCACTCGCTCCTCGTTTGAATTGATAACAAAAAAAGAAGCACAATCGTCACGTTCGAGCACTGTGTTGATCACTTCTGTTGGCTTACTGTTGGCGCGGCTTCGCGAATCTCATCTTTGTGTTTGACGTCGAATCGAAAACATAACAATAAAACGGCCCAGCCCCGCCTCTCCAACAACTCCCACGCCGTCACCTAAAGACGGGCCGTCGCCGTACGCTTCACATTTGCACCGTGCGTCGCGTCAATCTTCGCCAGCCACTCCTTCAAGATCGCATTCACCTGCTCCGTTTGTTCCCACAGCACCCAGTGGCCCGCATTCTTCACCACTTTCATCTCCAAGTTCGGGATCACCTGCGGCATCTTGCGCGCCATCTCCGGACTCAAGATCGCATCCTTGTCAGCGCCAATGTACAGCGCCGGCAAGTGCAGCGTAGCCGGCAAACCGAGCTCCGAGTCAAAGTCGATCTTGCGTGTCGCGTAAAAGTTGCAGTTGCTCTGGAAACCCGACTTGGTGTACTGCTGCACGTAATAGTCCATCTCGGCGTCCGAGAGCAGCGTCGACTTGCGCGTGTACACCCAGTGCGGCGAGTCCTTGACGCCACGCAGCGTGTCACTGAACTTGGCCGGACGTTCGTGCTTGGGCGCCGACTCGTCGAAGCGACGGAACAGCGCCGTGAAGAAGCGGCGTGGCGAGGTCTCGAGGTACGACGCCGCGTCGGCCGTGTTGGCGAGGAACTGCTGGTACTCAAACTGCGGCACCATCTTGACGACCATGTCGAGATCGTAGTACGTCTTGTGGGGCGGCGTGTAGGGCGTGCACACACCACAGACCGCGATCACGCGCGAGGGGTGGTACAGACACATGCGCCAGACCACGGCTCCTCCCCAGTCGTGGCCGATGAACACGGCCTTGTCAATGTCGAGCGCGTCTGGAATCGCCACCACCACCACATGCCATTTCGTTAGACGTCTCCGTATCAAGACCAACACAGGCGTGGCTACTACAAAACTCACCGAGTAGATCCGCGAGGTCGTTGGTGATGTTCTTGCCGCCGTACGACTCGGCGTCCGTGGGCGTTGAGCTCTCGCCAAAGCCGCGCATATCGGGCACGATCAATCTGTAAGTCGGCGAAAGCGCCTTGATCTGGCGCTGTATCCACCCCATCATACGAACTCGTCAGCCCCCTTTTCCCTTCCCGTCCCCTGTGGGGGTTTCCTCGCCCTTGCGGGACAAGAACGTACCCGCCAACCAAACCAGAGGTCGGGCCATCCGTGGACCAGCACGACGGGCAGCGCGTCGCGTGGACCGGCCGTGACGTAGTGGACGCGCGTCTGGCTGCGCGTCTTGACGAACGCGTGGGCCCACGGACCCCCGGGCGCGTCAGCTAGCGTCGTCGTCTCCGTCGCCATGGTCTGCTTGACGGGAACAGTATTCGCGAGTGGGTGTTGAACTTCAAGGGAGTCAAACGGGTTTAGGAGGACGACGGATTTTGGAGGGAAGATGTTTTTGATGCGTCAACAAAGAACAGCGCGTGGTAATACCGGTCAGAACCGGTATGGATATCGATATGATCATCACTCTCGGTGTGGGGAGGTATCACTTCAACATGATGAACGACCCGACGGACTTACTGTGGGATGGGCGATCCGAACGCGCCTTCCCACGCTTCGAGGGTGGTGCCTCGTGGTTGGAAGTGTTCTTACGATTGGCTTCTGAGCCCATGCCACTCGAGCTACAAGTAAACACACAACCGGAGTCGGTCCGCAGTGAGGAACGCTACCTCCCAAAATAGGCCCACGAAGCGAAACACAAAAGACCCCTTTTGTCTCTGTGTTTATTTTGTACACCACCCTATCCAGTTGTCGGCACCGCTTTTCGTTCGCAAAGCTCCAATGGGATCCTCACGCGATGTTGCTATTCATACTTCAGCGACGCGCGGCCTGACCTTGCCACCACGCTCGTAGTGGCATCAACACTTCACGTCCGAGTCGCTCCGGACAATCGTCCCCAGTTCACCAACTCCCACGAGTATATACATCATCACCATCAACGACATGCGGTCGCTCGTGTCGCTGCTGCTGCTAGTGCTGCAGCTGCAAGGGCCACCCACGAGCGCGCGGACGGTCTATCTGTCGCCCACGGGCCACGACGGCAACTCGTGCGGCCTCACGGACGCGTCACCCTGTGCGACGCTACTGTACACACTCGCAAACGTCGCGCAGCCCGACGATGAGCTCACACTCGCAAGTGGCACGTACGTGGAAAATGGCGCGACGGCCGTGCTTGGCGGGAGTGCAGCGGCTCAGAACTTTACGATCCGTTCGGCGAGCGGCGACCCGGCGGACGTCACGATCGACCGCGCGTACCAAGGCCGGCTCATGGATTTCGCGGGCACGTCGCCGTTCTGGTTTGTCGAGTTTGTGGGCATCCGCTTCTACCGCGGTGGCTGGAATGACCCGACGCCCGACGACGACTATGCCGGCGCACTCATGCGGCTCGCGGCCGAGCGCGCGGAGATTTCGTTCACAAACTGTGCCTTTGAGGCCAACCAAAACCCCAAGTCAGGCCACGCCGGCCGCGGCGGTGTTGCCACCATCACGGCCGGCTCGCCGCGGTTCTCGCACTGCTCCTTCCGCGACAACTGGGGCGGCGTGGCTGGTACGTTTTACATGGGTGGCACGGCGACGCCGCAGTTCGAAGACTGCGTGTTCGAGAACTCCGGGTGCCACGTTAACGGCTGGGGCGGCGTGCTGGTCCCCGAGGAGCAGAGTGGAGGCGAGTGGCGGCGCTGCGTGTTTCGAAACAATACCTGCAACTACGGCGGCGCCGTGGACGACGGCGGCACGGCTACGCCACGCTTTGTGGACTGCACGTTTGAGAGGAACTTTGGGCGCAACTTTGGCGGCGCGTTCTACGGCTTTGGCGGCTCCAGCTCGAAATTCGACAACTGCCACTTCTTTGGGAACCGCATCTCCAAGGGCAGCAACGGTCAGGATTTCTACCTGTCCAGCTCGTCCGCGCCCGTATTCACGGACTGCGTGTTCGACTCAGGACCGGACCCAATTGAGGTCGCAGACGGCGCGTCGGGCACGATCAAGGACAATGCCGTGCTCACGATGAAAGGCTGCACGGTGAAAGGGTACGCAGCCTCGTACGGCACGATCCACCTCTCGGTCAAGGCCTCCGGCACGATCGAGTCCTCGCTCTTCGTCAACAACAAGTGTGTCCGTGGTGGCGCGATCGCCACGGAGCGCGCGCTGGTCGTACGCAACTCGACGTTCCGCAACAACGAAGCCAACGAAGGCGGCGCTATCTCAGTCTACGGAATGATTCCGACCGTACAACTCGTGCGCATCGAGGACTCGCTGTTCGAAGGCAACACGGCCAAGTCCTCTGGTGGCGCTGTCCGCGTCACGGGGACGGTCCAACTCGAGATCGTGCGCAGTCGGCTTGTGCACAACCAAGTCACGGGGAAGGGCGGAGGCGCGATTTACAGTGGCCCTCAGGTCGCGGTCGAGATCTCCGAGTCGACATTTATCGAGAATTCATCGCCGGCCGGTGGCGCGATTTGGTCGGGCGGCGCGTCGCTGGTCGTGAAGGACACGTCGTTCCAGCGGAACGCGCTCGCGACCAAAGACGACAACGTCGATGATACGTGCGGGCTCACCGACGGTCGCACGGGCGGCGCGATCTACGTCTTGAGTAACGTGACCTCACCGGGCCAGTCGACGCCGGACACGTGCTCCATGGCCGACTTGAGTTTCCAGCGACTGGAGTTCCAAGGCAACGCCGCGTCCGACGGCGGTGGCGGCGCGATTTTTGTGGATGGCCAGCTGCCCGAGTGCATCACGCGCCAGTCGCAGGTCTGCACGGACTGCGTGTTTATGAGTAACGTCGCATCGTACGGTGAGAACATCGCAACGGCCGTCAACGGGCTGGAGCTCGACGCGCCCGACTCGATCCCGTCCAAGTGGACGCTGCTGTCGCCCAAGGAGATCGTTCTGGGCGCGACGGACCGCTTTGGACAGCGGCTCGCAGGCAGCCACGCGCCGCTCTTGGTACGCATCAGCGTCGTCGACACCAAGGCCGGCTCGGATTCGCCCGTGCGGCTCATGTCCAACACCTCGCGGATCCTACGCAGCGGCATCGCGACGTTCAAGAGCGTGTCGCTCCAGATCCCGCCGTCGTACGTGTCTAACACGGTGGACCGCGCGCTCAACGTCACCTTCATGAGCGACCGCCCGGGTATCACGGGCAAGGCCATCGCGCTGACGCTCCCGATCACGTTGCTCAAGTGTCCACAGTCCAGTGGGCTTTTGAACGCGGACGGCGGCTGCCTCGTCGAGGCGACCAACTCGAAGCAAGAGCTCATCGCCGGGATCATCGTCGCGGCGGTCTCGGGCGTGGCGTTCAGCTTCATCGTGTACTGGTCGTACAAGCACTCGGACCGCGTGCTAGAGACGATCCACGGCTTTGTCACTGGCATTGGCGGCGTGGTCATGCGCTTCGCGTTCGAGATTGTCGACGTGGTCAGCGACATCCAGGCGCTCGTGAACCTCTTCCTCTACGATATCTCGATCGCGCACCCGACGCTCATCCGCTCGGCGTACCTGTCGCTGTTCATGCTCTCGGTGTACCCCGCGGCCGGCGTCCTGCGCTGGAGCGTCTACTCGATCCGCGCCCAGTGGAAGCGCGTGGTCGCGCGGAAGGCCATCTTCGCCGCCTCGGGGAGCCGCACGCGGTCCCGGCGGCTCTCGCTCGGACTGATGACGCGCCGCACGTCGTCCAACTCACCGGATGTCAAAGCGCTGGACGGCGCGACGTCGGGCTTGTGGAAGCCCGTCGCGATCTTGAAGTCGATGCGCACGAGCCGCAAGCTCCAAGTCCACACGTCCGACACAGTCAAGGCCATCTCGATCGCGCCGTCGCCACCGGACGCCGCCCCACGTAAGGACTCATTGCCAGCCAACCAGTACGATATGGCCGCGACGTCGCGCCATCTCGACGAGCAGGAAAAGCTGCTGCTCGTCGAGCTCGAGTACCAACACGTGCGCACCAACTACATGAAGCGCGCGCTCGCGCGCCTCGTGAGCGAGGACGGGCTGCTGCTTCTGTTCAACTTGTACATTTACCTCGCGAACCGCGACGTCGAGTCGTTCGCCAAGTCACGCTTCCGCTCGTCGCTCGAGCTGTCGATCGTGCTGAGCGTGCTCCACTTTGGCTCGCAGGTGCAGAACATCACGACGTGGCTCCAGGCCAACAAGATCGCCGAGATCGACGACCAGCTCCACAAGATCCGCGCGCTCCGCGTCGCGGCAGGCGTCACGCCGGTGGAAATCGTGCCGTTAGAGCCCTCCACCAACCTTCTCGATCTGTAAAAAAGCGGGCCTGGCACCGAACGATATGGTTTTTCCAAACACCGAAGGTTTGTAAATTCGTTTTTCTGATTGTTTAGTGTTTCCGCAACGCGAGCAGCAGCTCGAGCTGCCGCTTGGTCTCGCCGACTTTATTGGCGTGGAGCCACGCGACGACGTTCTGAACCTGCGCGCCAAAGTGCATGGCGCTCATGAGAATCGAAAACTCGAGTGATGCGCGGAACCGCGACTGCGCGAACACCGTGTCCGACTGGTTCTGGACGTACAGGTAGATGTTGAACACAAACAGCAGGATATCCTCCGTGAGCAGCCGCACGAGCACGCGCTGCATGTACTTGGAGCGCGCGCGGTGGACCTCGAGATCGCGCTCGAGCTGGGCGGTTTGGCGCGCCAAGTGGTCTTTGACCGCGGCGATGTCCCACTTTGGTGCTGAGCGACTTGACGCCGTCGGCTGTGGTGGCTCGAAGGCTACAACCGGTGACTGAACGACGCTTGCCGTGGGCTCGGCGGGAGCGATCACTTCCCTCTCTGACTGGTTGGTTGGTACCGGTGCGGCTGTGTGGTGTTTCTCGGGACCTACGACCCCATTGCCCGAGCGGCTTGGAGCTCCGCCTGTGTGGTGGACGACCACACGGTGGCGGCCGGGGTGGAGGCGCTTCCACTGGACACCTACGTTTTCAATCGTAGCCTTCATGACGGCGACCGACGGCGGCAGCGAGATCACAAACAGCGTCACGTAGGCGGCCCGCACAAACACCAGGTTGCTCAGGTTGGCATCGAAGATGAACAGGTTCACGAGCGCTTGGACATCAGAGATCACGTCGAGCACTTCAAACGCGAGCCGCACGATCGAGGCTCCGACGCCCGTGACGAGCCGTTGCAGCGTCTCGAGCACGCGGCTCGAGTGCTTGTACGACCAATAAAACGCAAACGCAAAGAAACCGCCCAGCACAAGCGAAAAGACCACGGCTGCGATGAGCCGCTGCTTGTCGCCGTGTGCCTCGACGAGGCACTTGCCGTCCGTCGAGCGGATCAGGCCTTTCTCGTTGTCGCACTTGCGCAACGTGATGGGGAGTGAGAGCACCATCTTGCCACCATCCCCGAGTGCGGTCAAATCACTGGTCAGCGTCAGGTTCAGTGGTGTGTCGACGTTGTTGAGCTCGGTAGAGGGCAATTGTAGCGCCAGCGACTTGAACGCGGCCTCGCCGTTCCGCATGACGCGCGAGCCGTTCGAGGTCAGGCTCACAATAAGCGGAGCAGAAAACTCGGCGCGTGCCGACAGATTGACCCGAACGATGAGAGCGGCGTGGGCGCCCTTGAGGTCTTGGCCGAGATGGTCTTTCGCACCGACGACGATGTCGACCGGAACCATCAGCTCCCAGGTCATCAGCATGCTTTCGATGGATTTGAGCGTCAGTTCGTGAGCGATTGTCGCGACGTCGGCGCCGTATGCCGCAGAGTTCTCGGTAAACGTACAGTCGGCACACACGTCGCGGAGCCGCTGCACACACGACGGCACGCCGTTGTCGAGAAACACGGCGCCACCGCCACCATTCTCGGCCGCGTTGCGTTGAAACTCGCTCGCTCGTAGCTGGAAAAAGTCGCTCAACCCACAACTCTCGGGTGTTATCGAGACAAGATCGTGGACGATTTCCGCGGCAGTCAGTGTCGGGGGCAGCGCGACGTAGACCGCACCGCCCGTACCCGCGGCGATGCCGCACGCGTCGCCGGTGGCCTCGTCGGCGCTGTGGAGCAGCGTATTGTCGACGAAGCGGCTCGTTTCCACTGCGAGTTTGCCCTCGGACCAGACCGCACCGCCAACAAACGCCGTGTTGCGCTCGAAAACTGTCCTGTTCAGTGTCATTTCCGCGTCGGCACCCACGAAAACCGCGCCACCTCCGATTCCTTGGGCCGTGTTAGCGACAAACCGGCTCCGTTCGATCGTGACACGTAATGGGCCTGTCGCCTTGACCGCGCCTCCATTGTTCTTGGCGGTATTGCCCTCAAAATGGCTGTCTTGGATGCGAACGTCCACTGGCACTTTACCGCCCAGCAGGATGGCGCCACCCTCAGTCGCGGAGTTGCGCGAAAACGTGCAGTTGGAGATGTTGGTCGGCCGCTCCGAGAAGACCACGCCCCCGCGTCCGCACGCATTGTCCGAAAACACGGTCGAGTCGAAGATGGCGCGCGAGTCGATCGTGACGTGGAAGACCCCGGCCGCAGCGTGGTACCGAGTCACGACTGACCGCCGCATCGTGAGCGAGCTGCTGTCCTTCACGGCCCCCGAGGCGCCATCGGCAACGGCGACCGACTCGGCGCCGGCATCGAACGTACACGAGTCGAACGTCGCGGCGACCGAGCTCGAGAGATAAAAATCCTGGCCGTTGCCACCTTTGGGCACACGGTTCTCCTTGAACGTACAGCCCACAAACGTGGACTGGGTGTCGCCAAAGCCATAGTACGCGCCGCCGAGCCCACGCGCGTAGTTGCTCTCGAACGTGCAGTCCTCGAACCGTGGCGTGGCCGTGCCGCCGTCGTCTACGGCGCCGCCATAGTCGCAGGTATTGTTGCGGAACGTGCAATGCCGCCACACGGCCGCGCTCTTGCCCTCGGGCACGACCACGCCTCCCCAGCCATCGCTAAAACACCCCGAGTTCTTAAACACGCACCGCTCAAACAGCGGCGTGGCCTCGCCGTTGATATACACGGCGCTCGCGATGCCGCCCCAGTTGTCGCGGAACGTACAGTCCTCAAACACCGGAGCGCCGGCGCCTACGACGGCGACCGCACCGCGCCCAGCGTACCCTTTGACGGGATTCAGGTGGCCTTCAAACGAGCAGCTTGTGAACACGACCTGTTCGTTGCCGTTGGACGACTGGAAGCGCATGAGTCCGCCGGCAAAGTTGACGCTCAAAGACGCGTCGTTCCAGCCGCCGCGGAGGAACCGGATGCGCTCAAACGTGACGGCGCCCGTGCCCGCGTCAAAGTCAAAGAGCCGGCCATTGTACGATCGATGGATCGTGGGGAGTGTGCCCACTGAAGCAGCTGCGCGGATGGTGAGATCGTACGTGATCCCGTTGGCACCGAACTGGATCGAGGGTCCCAACTCGATGTAAACTCCATCGGCCAGTTCGATAGTCGAGCGCGCTGGGGAGGAGACGCTCGCGATCGCGTACCCAAGCGAGAGGCACGGCGCCTGAGGCGTCAGACCGCAATTCGGATCGTCGCTTCCACTTGGCGCCACGTAGACCACGGCGGCCAGCGCCTCCCGTGGCGCGAGCCACGTGACTACGAGCCACAACGCGAAACCCAGCACCGGAGACCGTGGCATCGAAACGTCGGGGGGAAAATGAATGGGTAACTGTTTAGGACACGTTGGATCTGTTTCGTTGCGATCTACAACTGCTATTTTCAGCGAGCGACGGGGTTATGCTTGTCCGACACAGGCCACTGCTGCGCGACAAGATTCCTTGGCTCAGCTTTCTTTGGCTGCCTGTTTGCCGTGAGCGGTCAACGTTTACTGGATCTTCTCGAGCCACTGGAGCAGCGTCTCCGTCACCTTCTCGTGCTGTTCCCACAAGATCCAGTGGCCAGCGTCGTCGATCACCGTCATCTCGAGGTTGGGCATGAGCTTGGGCATGTGGGCGGCCATCTCGGGCTTGAGCACGCGGTCGTTACGTGCGCCGATGTAGAGCGACTTGTGCGGGATCACCGCCGGTAATCCCTTTTCGGTCTCAAAGTCGATCTCGCGGGTCGCGTACCAGTTGAGCGTCGACTGGAAACCCGTGGCCGCGTAGGCCTTTTCGTACACGTCGAGCTCGGCGTCGCTGAGCAAGTCCGAGTGGACCGTGTAGACCGGGTGGTTCGATACCGCGAGCCCCTTGAGCACGTCGACGAGGGACACATCGCCGCTCGACTCGCTGTGGCGACGGAACATGACGGTGAACACCTTTCTCGGCGCTGTGTCAAGCAGTGCGCCGGTGGTTTGCGTGTTGGACATGAACTGCATGTACGCAAACGACGGATTCATTTTGACGAGCGTGTCGTAGCCCACAAACTGAGGCGACGGCGGCAGGTAGGGCGTGCACACGCTCGCGATCGCGAGCACGCGGTCCGGGTGGTACAGCGCCATGCGGTAGACCGTGGCTCCTCCCCAGTCGTGGCCGATGAACACGGCCTTCTTGATCTCGAGGATGTCGAGCAGCTTGGCCAGATCGTTCGTGAGCGTCTTGAGTCCGTAGGCCGAGGCCTCTTTCGGCGCCGAGCTCTCCCCGTGGCCACGCATGTCGAGCGCGATCACGCGGTACTTTTTGGACAGCGGACCGATCTGGTAGCGCCACGCGAACCAGAGGTCGGGCCAGCCGTGGACCAGCACGAGCGGCGTCGCGTCGCGCGGACCGACGTCGATGAAGTGGAGCGAGACGCCCTCGGCGACCTCTGCGAACTTGTGCTCGTAGGTCTCGGGTGACGACATGGACGGAAAAACCAGTTGGAAGGGCTTGCGCTTGGCTCGGAGAATTGAAGAATGATGAGGAAGACCGTGGGCGTTTGAGTGGGGTGCTTGAAGGTGGTCCACGGACGGAAGCTGGTTCGCGTTGGATTGCTCAGTGCGGTGGTGATGAAGGGGATGGCGGCTGGTGATGACGACGACATGGACAGACTCATGTATCATGTATGGGAGGTCCTCAATACCGCTCTCACAGTGAACCAACAGCCTGGAGTTGTGGGTTACATATACGATATGGAAGGTTTCAGTTGGATTCGTCAACTTGAACTCATCTCCGGTCTCCTCCCCCTCAATGACCGCCCGCCTAATCTGGAGCACTTTCTGTCTCGAGTAATTCATGGGGTGTAGCGTAGATTTCATTGTTCATTTTAGGTTGTGTGTCTTTGATGACGGGTCTGACCAGAGAGTATTCGTTCTTTTCACGGCTGGACCTCCTCGACCTTCTCGAGCCACTGGAGCAGCGTCTCCGTCACCTTCTCGTGCTGTTCCCACAGGATCCAGTGGCCAGCATCATCGATCACCGTCATCTCGAGGTTAGGCATGAGCTTGGGCATGTGGGCGGCCATCTCGGGCTTGAGGACGCGGTCGTTGCGTGCGCCGATGTAGAGCGACTTGTGCGGGATCACCACCGGCAGGCCCCGCTCGGTCTCAAAGTCGATCGCGCGGGTCGCGTAGTAGTTGAGCGTCGACTGGAAGCCGCTGTGCGTGTACTCGTTGACGTACACGTCAAACTCCTCCTTGGTGAGCAGCGACGACGGCACGGTGTAGGCCTCGTGGTCCGAGTCCGGCAGCGCCTTGATCATGTCGTAGACCGACACGTCGCCACGCAGCTCCGTGTGGTGGCGGAACATGGCCGTGAAGACCTTGCGCGGCGCTGCGTCGAGCAGCTTGGAGGTCTCCTCGGGCTGCGAGAGCAGCTTCATGTACTTCATCTGCGGCGCCATGGCGACAAACGCGTCGACGTCCACGAGCTGCGGCGACGGCGGCAGGTACGGCGTGCACACGCCACACACGGCGAGCGCGCGCGTCGGGTGGTACATCGCCATGCGCCACACGATCGCTCCGCCCCAGTCGTGGCCGATGAACACGGCCTTTTCGATCTCGAGGATGTCGAGCAGCTTGGCCAGGTCGCCCGTGACGTTCTTGGCGCCGTACGCGGTGACGTCCTTGGGCGTGGACGAGCGGCCAAAGCCCCGGAGATCGGGTGCGATCACGCGGTACTTTTTGGACAGCGGACCGATCTGGTAGCGCCACGCGAACCAGAGGTCGGGCCAGCCGTGGACCAGCACGAGCGGCGTCGCGTCGCGCGGACCGACGTCGACGTAGTGGAGCGAGACGCCGTCGGCGACCTCGGCGTATTTGTGCTCGACGTCGCTGGGGAAGAGCATGGCTGTGGGTGGAGGACTGGGCTTGGTGGGGGTCTCTGGTGGTTGGAATCTTGGAGACTGAGGACGGAGGATCGCCAAGCGGAAGCGGATCGAACCAGAGGAAGGAGGAGGAGGAGGAGGAGGTGGGAGGAGCGTGCGGCGGAGAGGCGCGGAGGAGGAGCAGCGCGCGACCTTTTTCCACGGTCATCAAGTGGTGAGGGCGTGTGATCGTGCGCACCGTCTGGCAGTTGACGAGACAGTGGGGTGTTTGCGCCCAACGTTTACGCTGGCAAATCTGAATCTTCTTCAGATTCTATCTGTGTCTGAGTCTGTTGGAATCTGAGTCCTGGTTACATACCGGTTACATATTAGCCTCGCCTTCAACACTTTCAAAAACTAAGCTAGAGGACAGACCAGCCTAAACCTACTAGACAAGGCCAAACCAAACCAAACCAAACAGTGCATGGTCTCTGTTGTGGCATGCCGACGCTTCTCCGTGAACAGACATGGCTTGTCCACTGCGATGCGTCGGCCACTGGCGGCCCTGTGTCGGTGGGGTGGCTGACGCTGCCGGCCACATGGCACGGTCTGCGATGCCCACCAGGGTGGGGGATACCTGGGTTGGTATACAGGATTACCGGATCCCACCAACCCGCCCTTGGGTGAGCAGCACACTTGACGCTATCGGCCACCGCCGAGGGGTCGAGAGACCAGTCGCGCGCAACGTTCATGGTCCCCAGCTGGCGCTCGCGAAGCGGCCCTCATCGCACACAGTGGGGCCAGCATAACGTCTTGGCGGTCGGACTCGTATACAAACCCCAAGTGTCTTGCCGTCGCCTCCGGTCGCCATCGTGCTGATCCCGACGGCCTGCTGGAAAAGCAGCTGGCTCGACGGCAGCAACTCGGAACATGAGATCCTGCCGCTGATCCCGAGAGTCCCACACAGCAATCGCTGCAACCGCGAAACCGCCACCTGGATCTCCAGAAGGGGCCCTCGACCAGCGAGCCAGACCGCTTCTCTCCCAGCCAAAGGGCACCTGGCTCAGCGCCGGGGTCGGTTGCCGCTGTCGAGTCACACGACGCATGGGCTCCATCCCACCGAGCAAGAGCCTCACTTGGCAATTCGCAGCCTTCTCCCTACAACCTCCTCCCCACCCACAAAACTCGACCATGAAGACCTTCTCGACTGTGCTGCTCGCCGTTGCGGCCTCGGCACTCGCGCTCTCGGGCGTGGACGCCCACGGCCACATGACGTCGCCCACGATCCGCCCGATCACGGCCAAGTACCGCGCCGACGCGCTCTTCGGTCTTCGTGGCGCCGGCGACGATGAGCTCCAGTTGGCGCCGCTCGAGAACCTGAGCGCACGCGGCCAGGCCGACCAGCCGGCGGCGCCGACGTTCGACATGATGAACGGCTGCCGCGGCATCGTGTACGAGGCCGGCGGCCCGACGACGAGCGTCACGCCCGGCCAGGAGCTGCCCGTCAAGTGGGAGATCCAGGCACCGCACCCTGGCTACTTGGAGCTGTACATCGTCAAGGCCTCGACCGACTCGGCGGGCAAGATCACGTACAAGCAGGACGGCGCCGCTCTCAAGCGCATCGAAAACTTCGCCACGGCCGGCGGCGAGGGCTCGACCACGGTCACGCTGCCGTCGAGCCTCTCGGGCTGCGGCACGGCCGGCAACTGTGCGCTCCAGTTCTACTGGTACTCGGCGATCGCCAAGCAGACCTACGTGTCGTGCGCCGACATCGTGGCCTCGGGCAGCGGCAGCGCGAGCAGCAGCAGCGGCGCCGCGACCCCGGCTGCGACGTCGGCCACGCCTGCCGTGACCCCCGCTGCGACACCGGCCCCGGCTACGACCACGGCCTCGCCGGCGTCGTCTGGCTCGGTGGGCTCGGATGCGACCACGGCGCCCAAGAAGTCGTGCACCAAGCGCATGCGCCGCAACTAGAGTTGATGAGTGTCTGATGGTGAATCGAATCCACTCGATCGCCACTATCCAGTAGCTAAAGTTAATCAATGCGTGCTATCTGTACCAAAACTTAATGCCCATTCACTTAAGTATGGTAGGCAGCGTGGCTCTCCCGAGCCAAACTTCCCAGCGCACCGGCCGCAACGATGCGCTCCTGGTCCGATTCACCGCGACGCAGCATGCCGATGAGGCCCTGGAGGGCTCCGACACAGACGACGTACTCGCTAGTCTTTTGAACCCCCGTAAGGTTGCGGATCGCCATCGCAGCTGCAACGCGTGTGTCACTTTTACGGCTCATAATCATCTTGACCAAGCCGCGCAAAACGCCCGTCCGAACGATCGCAGTGCGATTTGCGCTGTTGTTGCACGCAAGATTCGCTAACGTACGAGCTGCGGCGGGCTTGAGATCCGCGGTTGGTCTTTCAATTATGCCCGCTAAGGCACTGATCGCGTCGTGCCATACCCTAAGCCCCTGGTTCTCGACACACTGTGTCATCACGTCGAGTACCATTAGCGAGTCTCGATCGGACGTATCTGATAACAGCAAGGGAGCGAGTCGAGTCAACCGCTGGATCATTTGGGTTACCGCTGCTCGAATCTCAGCCGGAGAATCCCTTTCACACAACTTGACCAGCATTGGAACGCCTCCGCTCTGCACAAACAGCGCAAGTGCGTCCTCACCACCGGCACCTCCTTGAAGCAAGATATCTTGGAGCTTGACCAGTCGATCTTTCTGCGTGGGAACATCGTGGTGAGCGTCGATGCAAATCTCCCGAATCCAATCAGGGATATCGTCGTCATGAGTTGGAAGTTGAACGTGTTCGCTCGAAATCATATCATCCTCCTGGATGACGTTGTCGTCATCCAACATAACGATGCCATCGTCATCGAGCACTAATTCGTTGTCATGGTCGGTCAACGCTTTGGGCCCATCGAGTATCACATGAGCGGGATCGTCAGTGAACGCTTTCGTGCCGTCAGACTTTTTAAGTCGTCGTTTGTTGCCATGCGCTAGTTGTGCGTTCTGATCCGCCGGCAAGTTAAAAGACGGCGTCTACAGGCCGTTTGCTTTCATGGATCAGTTGCTCTGAGTCATCTCGTTCAGTCGCGTGGCGGTTCGGCAGTTGTCCATTTGACTCCCTCACGGACCTTATGAGAGCTGACGCCTCTTGATTATTCATCAGTGTCGGCAGTAGACGCCATCCAGCGTGTGCGTCGAGCACTTGAAGAGCTTCCACGTCAAGCATACTGGCGATCAACACCGGAATTCTTTCAGATAGCTTCCACAGCGGGTGGTGTGCGTTGGCTTTGCCTCGTTCGTCTCCTTCTTTCAAGAGCAACACCAGACGATGGATAACCTTTGGATCCCGCTCGATCGCACGTCGCTCAAAGTCGCAGGACATGATCGCCTCACAGAGTTTGTTGGCACCGTCTGCTTGCTGGTCGCGATCAGTCATGTAAAGCAACCGCACTGCTTCTTCAACCTTCGCATGCTGGTTCTGCTGCAATAGTTTCTCTGCCGATTGCACTAGAGAAGGAGCGTCTCTTCGTTCTGCCAACGCGCTGGCAGTGACCTCCCCCCGAGCCGGTCGCTGTGACTCGGTATTCGAAGGCTTGCCGACGGCCTGACCAGACACTCGCCCCGGCACCGACGCGGGGTCTTTCGGTGGCTGCTGCTGCTGCTGCACGAGCAGCGTAGGAACACCGACTCTCTGGACGTACGAATCGACGCTTGTCTTGCCACGAGAACGTGGAGGTGAGTCATCGGCTTCGAGTCGATTTGACCTATCTTTCCCATCGCTGGTCGGAGAAATTGGATTTGTATCGTGGGTGGAGAGTGTGGGCTCACGGTATTGCTGAGTTGCCGCGTCGTTGTCGATATTATACGCCTTCAACTGCAGTTTTACAAAATTCTTCTGTTCTGTAGTTCCAGGGATATCACCGCTGCATGCAAGTGCAGTGAATGCCGCCATATCGTCGGGCGGTCCACTCATCAAGCGTTTCCACGAAATTGGCTCATGCTCAATGGCGAAGCATATCGATACAAGCAAGACCCTCAGGATTTCGTCGGACACCACGCGGACGCCCGGACTTACATCTCGCATTGCAGCCACAGTTTTCAGCTCTGCTAATAGAAGATTGAGACCACCGTTCTGGACGATCTGTCGTCGATTCGCCCCACTACAAGTGATCTCGTTTGCCAAACACACGATCGTGCAACGTTTCTGTGCCAGTCCGAGTCGATCGTTGCCGCATGTTCGAAGGACCTCGATATGCTCGAAGATCGATAACGGTGACCGTAAGAATGCCTCGCGAACCTTTTGCTGATGGACGAACTCGCTAAGCAAACAAAGGACCTCGCCTCGACATGTACTGTTGTTCAGTCTTCGAAACATTGGTGGCTGAAACAAAAGCAATAGCCTGTCAATGGTCGATCTGATCAACACGTTGTCTTCATCGCTGACAGCCTTCTGGAGGATTGGGAGAAGTCGACCTGACTCCTTCGTGATTGCGATCACAGCAGCAGCCGCTTGGTTTTCCATCAGTATCGGTATCAAACGCCACCGTACGTGCGGTTCAGCACGAGGAGAGCTTCAGCATTGAGAGCATCGGCAATCTCGAGTGGGGTCCGTTCGGCTAGCTTGCAGAGCGTGTTGTGTGCGTGGACTTGAACTTCTGGGTCCCCTCCTTTCAAAAGTTGCACCAAACGGTGAATCACCGCTGCCTTCTTTTCGAGCGCCTCGCGTGTTTTCTCGCAAGAACTAATCACCTCACACAACCTCTTCGCGCCGGCCGCTTGCGAGTCTCGGTCAGCTGAACATAGCCATCCGAGAGCTGTGTCGAGATTAACATCCATTCGATAGTTCTTTTCTCTATCCCGAAGTCGGTCTTCTCCCAAACGACGCCAACTTCAGACTGCAAGAACGACAGTGCAGCGTCTGGATGGATGTGATTCGG
>JAADVT010001100.1:0-10003 GCA_023335895.1 Pythium rishiriense
TGTCGACCATGCGGATCTCGATGGGCACGAGCTTTTGCGTGAACGTGTGGACACAGAAAAAGCCGATGACGTTGGGCACGTACTTGTCGGGCCGCGCCGGGTCGTTGTACTGCGCGAGATCGCGATAGTCCTCGACGAACAACGCGTGGGCTTTGCGGAGAGACGGTTGCGAGGCACCGGCGCCACATACTGAGCCCAATTCGTACGGCGAGAGCGAGATGGGGAGTCGGTCCAAGTCGGCGGCCGTGGCTTCACGGAGAGCAAAGCTCTTGAACGAGAGACGCTGCTCGCCAAAGGTCTCGTCCGAGTTGTCCATCGACATGGGCTTCTCCACGAGGCCGCTGGCCTGTGTGTACAAGTCGGTGATGGCGTCCAGCGACGTGAGCGTCGGGAGATTCCTTGCCGTGAGGTTGGCCAGGTCGTTTGGCAGACTTGTGCGGAACGTCATGAGCTTTTGCACTTCTTGGAGCTGCGTGGTAGCCGTGAGCGATCCGGGCGTGGCCTTGGGCCCGTAGTAGAAAGGGTACTCGATGCCAGCGATCGGGAATGTCCGAGGGCCGTTGGCGATCTGCTGGGCCGTGTCGGCGATCGCCTGCGCTCGAGCGGAAGTCGCATAGTCAGTCGCGTTCGGCACACTCAGCGCTCCATCCACATGGCAAAGCCCTTGGCCATGGAGCGAGAGTGCGAGTAGCAGTGGAAGCGTCTTGGAAAGGAAACCTCGCATGGCGGGATACTCTTTGGTGGGAGTAGAAGAATCCTGGGTGGCGGTGCCCCAGGGCTGGCAAAATGGAAAGTGACAGGTTAACGCGACGGGATCCAGAGCGAGCCCAGGGTGGTAACGCTGACTGGATTATGGGACGGAGAAGTGGAAGGAGTACTGGAAATCTACATGGTTGGAACCCACGGGAATGGCCACTGCACCCAACGACGGCAGCTCACAGTGATCCTCGAGAATGGGGACAAACGCCCCAAGACATTTCTGCACCACACAAAAAGATCGCAAAGCCAAAATCTCAGTGTTTTCCCCACTGTACGTGTCTGAGTTGACATGGGACACCCAGATGCTCAACTTTTTTCTCTCGAAAGCGTGAGCAGCATGTATCATGGGAGAGATTTCGATGGCGACGTCGAGCAGGTGATTCCAAGAAAGACGTAATGACGTGTCAACCGGCGAAATTTTCCTCATGGTGGCTTCATCGATGACTTCCCAATTGGCGATCACTGGATCCCTAGGGCTCAAAGCCATGGACATCCCATCGGCAGTCAATCAGCGACCAGCCTAGACATTGGGGAGGAGTCATCACTGTGGAAATCGCCCACCGTCATGTCGGCGCTCTGAGATCTCCATGTTGATGGCGCTTACAACCTTTATAGCCAATGCCTGTCGTTCTGGCAGTATTTCGATCCAATCCGGATCGAGGATGACGCATGAGATCGTGACGGTCTCCGTTGCAGTGGCATGGTTGGGTCCCGACGTGACGTTCCTTTTTTTTCATCTGATACGCTGGAGCCATTTTGAAGACAACAGACCTCCGCACCCAGCTCACAGTCCGAATCGAGCGGTCCCCACCTCACTCTTTTCTCTCTCTCTCTCTCCTTCCGCTCATGCCACGCCAGCCCGCAGTGTTTGTGCCCCACGGTGGCGGGCCGTGGCCCGTCTTGGGCAACGACGGCCACCGCGAGATGACGGCGTGGCTCCAGGGCTTCCGCGCCCAGTTCCTCACGGCCAAACCCGACGCGATCGTGCTGGTCACGGCCCACTGGGAGGAAGACGTCGTGACGCTCACGAGCGCCGCGCACCCGGCGCTGCTCTACGACTATTACAACTTCCCGCCCGAGGCCTACGAGATCACGTACCCGGCGCCGGGCCACCCGGCGCTCGCGCACAAGATCCAGGCGCTGCTCACGGAGCGTAAGATCGAGTCGGCGTTGAATGACACGCGTGGCTACGACCACGGCGTGTTCATCCCGCTCAAGCTCATGTTCCCGGACGCGGACATCCCCGTGGTCCAAGTGTCCATCATCAAGTCGCTCGACGCTGAGGCCCACATCCAGCTAGGCGAGGCGTTGCGCTCACTACGCGACGACAATATCTTGGTCGTCGGCTCGGGGCTTTCGTTCCACAGCTTCAAGTACCTGCGCAACGACAAGGCCCAGGGCCACGTCGTCAGCACGGCCTTCCACGAGTACCTCACCGAGGCGCTCGTCAAGACGACGGACCCCGTCGAGCGTCGCAAGAAGCTGGTCCAGTGGGCCTCGGCGCCGTACGCGCGCGAGTGCCACCCGCGGGAGGAGCACTTGCTGCCGTTGCTAGTCGCGGCCGGCGCCGGACTCGACGAGCCCTGCGAGGAGATCTTTGCCAGCAAAGTCATGGACGTGCGCGCGTCGGGCTTTTTGTTTGGCGGCGGGGCCCACGCCACCAGCTAGTGGATACTGCCTTGGTATCTCCAAGTGCGCTGCCTCGAAGTCCAACAATCCCCCATGGCGTGGCGATAAAAGAGCATGACCGTTTGATATTCCATAGTCGTGGTTATGTATTAGCGTGGTGGTATCAGCACATCCATTTACTAGATGTTGGTGCTCCCGCCAAAGAGCAACCCGGTCGAGCGGATGTTGACGACGTTGCCTTTGAAAATCTCCTCGCAGGGCTCGTCCAGCGCGGCGCCCGCGACCACCAGCAGCGGCAGCAAGTGCTCCTCCCGCGGGTGGCACTCGCGCGCGTACGGCGCCGAGGCCCACTGGACCAGCTTCTTGCGACGCTCGACGGGGTCCGTCGTCTTGACGAGCGCCTCGGTGAGGTACTCGTGGAACTTTTGGCTCAGGCGGTGGCCCTTGCTCGAGTCGCCGAAAAAGTACTTGAAGCTGTGGAACGACATGCCCGAGCCGACGACCAGGATGTTGTCGTCACGGAGCGAGCGGAGCGCCTCGCCCAACCGTACGTGTTGCTCCGGGTCCAGCGAGCTGAGGATCGACATCTGCAGCACGGGCACGTCGGCGTCCGGGAACATGAGCTTGAGCGGGATAAACACGCCGTGGTCGTAGCCGCGTTTGGCGTCGAGCTTGGCCGGCAGCTTGTGTTGGCCCAGCACGCTCTGGATCTTCTGTGCGAGCGCTGGGTTCCCCGGCGCCGGGTACTTGATCTCGTAGGCCTGCGGCGGGAAGCCGTAGTAGTCGTAGAAGAGCTCCGGGTGTTCAGCGCTCGTGATGGTCGGCACAGCTTCCTCCCAGTGGGCCGTGACCAGCACGATCGCGTCGGGCGTGGCTGTGAGGTGGTTCTTGCGGAAGGACTTGAGCCACTGGACGAGTTCCACGTGGCCCGGGTCGCCCAGGATCGGCATGGGCCCGCCGCCGTGCGGCACAAAAACCGCCGGCTGGCGAGACGTCGTGGCCATGGTCGCGAGAAGTCGAGAGACGGCGGGGACGCGACGCGTGAAGCGGAGCGACAGAATCGTGGGGAGAGATGAGGGGGGCACGCGATTGCGGAGGTGCGTGCCTGCGAGCGAGTAGCGGAATGAGATCAAGGCTGTTGAAGGAGAGACACGGGGGTGGCGATGGGCTCTCGCTGGTAAACAAGCGCGGCCACTCGGCATGGAAGTGAGACCGTAATCGATCACGCGATCCAGAAGATTTTTGATTGGAGAAAAGTATTCTGTGAGACTCTGGATTGGTGTAAATAGTGATGATGACGAAGTGTAGCCATTTTGGAGTGGCCATGCAAGTGGTCGGGGCGGACGGACTCAACGTTGGAGGAAACGACATGAAGATGTATTCGTGCATTATGAAAAGAGACACGTAGTGGGGGGGGCTACCTCCTGTGGAAATGCCGGCGTCTTCGGAAGCCAAGAGATGGCAACGGACAGTTGATCGTTGCTGGCGTACCGCTTCATCTCTTCATGTGGTTCACAAAGCGGAGGGAGAGGAGGGCCAAAAAGCCAAAGACACCCGTAAAGGCAAAGACAACGCCCAAGTCACGCCAAACGTGGTCGTATGTCATGCCGTAGAACGCGCCGAGGAAATCCGAGACCGACAGATTGTCGCCCAACGTCGGCGGCGCACCCAGCAGTGTCTTGCATGCGACGCGGCTCGGGTCCGAACCATCACAATTCCCGAGAACAATCGACGCGAGTGCCTCCACTGTGTAACGGTGCGGCGTGATCTGGTGGAGCCATTCGTATCCCTTCGGGATGGCCGAGGCAGGCGGGTTAAAGCCGACAAAGAGGCCCCAGATCGACATACAGAGAATGCCAAAGCCCGTCGCGACCTCAGCTGTCGGCTGCCAGAACGCTAGAAACATTCCGAAGCTCGTCATCATCACTCCAAACATTGCGACGTGAAGCCAGTACAAGAAGAACTCGGATCTCCCGACAAAGCCGACCGAGGGGAACAACACGGTTGTGAAGATCAAGGCACAAAGGAACAGGAACGGGATCTCCGTGATCAACGCCGCGAGGAAGTACCAGATCGTGTTGTACGTTTGGCTCGCCCGTTCCCGATAGAATGCCGCGCGGTCGCCGCCGAGCACGGGTATGACACTCGTAATTGCAATGAAACTGCTGAAAAATGTTGTCATATGGATCATCGCCATGCCGCCGTTGACGCCTTGGTACGTCTCGTAGTCGATTGCCGCGTACGAAATAGCGAAGATGAGACCCATGGAGAATTGGAGCCCGACGCGCACAAGATCATACGACGCCGTACGCCAGTGCAAGCTCACAAAGCGACCAAGCAAGAACTTGAGCTGTGTGACATTTGATGCCGCTCGCTTGGCCGAGAACGACAATGGGGACGATCCATCACTCGGACTCATCATGCCATCGAGCATGGCTTCCATCGAATCCTTCTCTCGGCTCTGGTTGAAGATTGTCTCGAAATCGGTATCCTTTGCATCAGTGTTACTCACCCCAGCTCCAATGACCTCTAGCATCCAAGTCGCTGGGTTATAGCCTTCCTCCAGAGCCTTAACCCCGTCAATCGACTCTAGGTACTTCACGATGTCACAGGCATCACGGCCGATATCACCGAAGTACACAGTGACTCCACCACGTTTGAGCAACAGAAGACGGTCGAACACCTGGAAGACTTCAGCCGACGGTTGATGGATCGTACACACCACCGTCACACCCATATTGGCAACCTTACGGACGCTGTCCATGATCAGCTTGGCTGCGCGTGCATCCAGACCGGTTGTCGGTTCGTCGAGGAACAACACACTCTGTCTAGCGGCCAACTCCACGCCGATGGTGAGACGCTTGAGCTGTTCTGCTGAGCTACCGCGGATGATCTGGTTGGCTATCGGGCGTAACTCGAGCAGGCCCAAGATCTCTTCTACCCAATCGAGCTTTGCACTGTCCGACACACCGTCGCCCTGTCGAAGGAACGAGGTGAACACGAGTGCCTCACGGAACGTCGATGACTCCGAGTGGAAATCCATTTGCTCACAGTAGCCCGTGCTACGTTGGATCGCCAGAGGCGTCGCGGGGTAGCCGTTGAGAAAGACCTGGCCCTGGATCTCGCCACCAGTCTTGCGACCCGCCATCACGTCCATCAAAGTCGTCTTCCCCGCACCAGAGCTGCCCATAAGTGCTGTGATCGTACCGGGAGACGCGTAGCCACTGATGCCCTTGATCAAATCGAGTCTTTGTTTCGCGTTCTTCGGATCCGGAACCGTGTACCACAGATTTTTGAAAGCAAGCGTCACTGGAGTCACCTTCTGCTGAGTCATAGACTTCATCTCAACGATGACGTCGCCACTCGAGTCGCCACGAGGAGTGTGCGCTAGCATGTACTCGGACTCAGTGCTTGAGTGGGGACTGTCGCTGGCCCGACGCTTCCTGCCTGCGTCCTGTGCCTTCTCTAGATCGCTGTCCCCTTGTTGCTCGAAGCGGCAGTACTCAAGGCACGCCCACGATAACACCATGAAGACGACGTTCATCCCCACGATGTATACAATACCGAGCCACAGCCATTTCTTCTCCGTCTCCAAACCGACGAGTTCAAGCGAGAACTCGCCCATGTTCTTGCCAAACTTGCCGTAGTAGTCAATGCCGTCGTACACAGGAACGTCAAACTCGGCTGTGCGGTACTGGTTCATCACCAACGCACGCATCACCCAAGTGAACGGATCAATCCAATAAATCCACACGAGAGCGTCAGGCATCTGCGTTGCACTGATAGCGAAGCCGCCGTAGAGCATCACGAACGTCAACACGATGAGCGAGGCTGCGTTCGCGATCGGCAGGGACGGTGCTGAAGCCCCGAAGAAGAAGAACAAGGACGTAAACGCCGTCGAGGTGAGAAGCAGAAGCACCTCGAATATCACGAACGACGAGGCAGACGATGCCAAGCCACACATCCAGTATATGATCGATCCGAACGTCAGCGTCTCCATGATCGAGAGAGGGAGTTGATTCACCGAGAACGCGATGACATATGAAGATGTGCGGTAAAAGTTAGCCATTCGGTGCTTGTAGAACACTCCACGTGCCGCGAAGAACGTTGGAATCTGTGCGGACTGGCCAAACGCGATGAAGAGCACCGCCTGGAACAGTACGCCCAAGACGATCTGTCCTTCCTTCGGGTCGGTTTGCCAGAACACGGAGCCGTTGATGAGACCCATTAACACGACCATCACCACACGACTTGCGATGAATGGAACGTTGCGCCAGGTCACCTTGGCCTGCTGACGGAGAAGCGTCAGCGTTTCCGGGACGCCCGACTGCTGAAACTCGGGGAGTGCGTGGAACAAGTCCTCTCGGTCTTTGATCAGACGAGGGTCAATCGGAGCATATACGTCTGCTAGAACGGCTTGGTAGACGACGGAGCGTTCAAATGCATCGGACATCTCGGTCGCCGTGCGAGGATACTTTGAACCGGCGGGTAGGCCCTTCTCATACGCGTACTGTTGGCGAGTGCCAATGTCGAGCACGAAGTCGGCCACGTCACGATCCGCCGGGCAAACAAAGCCGAGGCCTTCAAAGTAGCTTAGTACACTGTCGCGCGGACCGTTGAAGATCACGTAACCGTCTTTCAAGATGAGAACCGCGTCAAACAGCTCAAAGAGCTCCGGCGACGGCTGCAGTAGCGACATCACTACCGTCTTATGGAGCTCGCGAGCCAATTGGAGCTGGGTCTTGACGATGTCGTAGGCGGTCGCGCTGTCCAGACCTGTCGTGATCTCATCCAGGCACACGATGGCCTTGTCACCGAACTGCATTTCACCCATGGTCACACGCTTGCGCTCACCACCCGACACACCGCGAAGCATGTCGTCTCCCACAACCGTATCCTTGCAGTCCTCCAGACCGAGCTGGCGGGCCACGGTCTCATGCGATCGGTTGGTCATAGCATCCGCGTTCTCGCCCAGGTGCTGGCCACGACTACAACACTCGTGGGCAAACGCCAGCGTCTCCTGGACCGTGAGCGTCGCGAAGTGGACGTCACGCTGCGCCACGTACGCCACCGCCTGCGGGAGCTTGGAGCCCACGTTAACTGCCGTTGCGCCGTTGTACAAGACCTCCCCCTCGACTTTCGTCACTCTGCTCGACGGGAAGCGACCGCTCAGCAGCTTCAACAGCGTCGACTTGCCCGAGCCAGCCTGGCCCAGCACGAGCGTCATGGTGCCGGGCTTGAACACGACGTTCACGTTCTTCAAGACGTGCTTGGTGGTCGTAGACGAAGATGCCCACACTGAACGGAGACCCTGGTAGACTACGGTCGGCAGCGTCGGCAAAGTATCCTGGGGCGTCTTGTCAGTCGAAACGGCCACGTCGGCGCTGACCGAGAGGCCCGCGACGCGCACTTCGAGTCGCGATGGCGGGGGATCACTGGCCATGATGGCAGTCGCGTCACTTGGTCGTTCGTTCTCTCGTTCTCTCTCTCTCCGGAGACCGTCGCTGGCGGATGTCGCTCCGGCGCGGACGATTGGAGAATGCGGACATGTGAGATAGAGCCTGGCACCATGGCACTGCGAGCCATGGCATGGCACGTGCCACTAGCGCTGTGCAACGCCCCTCAAGGCCCGTGCGCCCGTGGCAGCTTTGGCATGGCGGAATGTCCTGAGCTGTGGAAGGTTGATGCGATGTGGGACTGGAGTGATCACGACGCTTGGTTTTCGCGCGTGTACCTTTTTCATGGTACGATGTACCATCCTATGGGGTGCGAAAACAGTAGAAATGGGTACATAGTACCATTTAATGTGGTACATGGGGTGGTGGATTGCCCCTTCGTGGAGAAAGTGAATCAACCTTAATAGAGAGCGTGCATTTACGGTGAACATTCAGCCAATAGATGATCGTTTCAAGAACAGACACAACCATTGAAGAGGTGTCGAAACGCACAGGAAGGGTCGAACTTCGACCGTCGAAGTTCCAGGGCAATGGCCAAGGTGTACTGTATTAGACTACGGTAGGTTCGTACAGGACGCTTGGAGAGATCTCAGCTGTGGGCCTAATAGTGAGTTCGTGTGAGGCAGCAGCCCTTTGCACCACATGTGGCTGTCGCCACACAGCGTTCGAACTGGAGTTGCGATGCCGCCACCGAGAGGTTTCAGACGGCGCTTGCCACTTTGCCGTCTTGAGATGGACGAAGGCGGCTGAGTGGATCCGTTTCAGCTCGGCGCTGGTCACTAACTAGGGCAGCTTGACACCAACATGAGATCAGATCACCAGATGGAGATTGGAGTCGAGCTCCGCATCTGAACACACATCGGGGAACCCCGGCATAGCATACTGTCCACGTGCTCTCCACATAGATCCAAAACTGAGTTGTGTGTATTCACTGTCGAGAGAAAGAGCTGCAGGATGCGAGAGAGCAGCTCGCAAAAACTCTCTCTCCCTCGTGTAGGATATGTTTTAGACTCCTCATCATGAGGTTGACGTCCGTGACTGCTTTAGTTGGCTCGAGTTTCAAGTAAAAGGAGCCAGGCATAGTGAGCAACAAGAGAGGACCAAATCAAGAGTGTGTCGATCGGATGTTGGTCAGGGCGTCTTGCGTTTTGAGTGCCTGCAGAGTGAATTTACCAGCTGGCCATGGCGGTCAGCTGAAGTGGCCGTTGCTCGATCCGTCACATGGCAAGGTTGGCAGGTGAGCGACACACTCACCGCGTTGACCCCTTCTCATAACTGGACAGCATGCTCTCTGGAGCACCCCGGCAAGGGAGATCGATATGCCTCCCTGCCGCGCCGACCCGGAATGATCGGCCAGTGCCCACCGATGGTCTCACTTCTCGATTCACGAGCTCTTGGTTAACTCCAAGCCACCAAGCCTCCCCACCGACACCTTCACTCGATGTTCGGTATTCTCTTCAAGTCGATCTCGATACTACTCGCGCTCACGCTTTGCCACGTCGCCGCGTCGCTGAGCGTGCCTGATGTGGCCATCACCAGCAACTACGCGACCTCGGCACGCGCGCAAGGGATCGCCGACACGGCCACACAGATCGCCAACGGCCCTCGGACATTCCCGATCGCTGGCATCGAGTACCCTTTCTACTACGGGCCCAAGGCCACGCCCGGATCGCTCACGGCTACCACGCAGCTCCAAGAAGTGCAAAAGCTCATGACGTTCCGCACAGTCTACCCGACCTACATGGCCGGTTTGGCGATGGCAAATGCCCCGAAGCTCACGTCGCTTGACGCGATCGCGAACCTGTACACGCAGGCCAGCGGCCTCGTGGAGAAGCCCATGTCGGTGGACAACTCCGATGAGACCTTTGGCGAGCAGCGTCTCTCGTTCAAGAGCTTTGCTCTCCGTGAGGCCGCATCGGCCGACTTTGACGGCCGCTCGCTTTCACTTTCGCTCTTCCAGCTGAGCTCCTTGTGCGGCATTGGCTCCACACAGATCTCGCTCCGACTCATGCATGCGCTGTTCGTCGAGGACTATCGCGATCTCGCGCAGTACAACGACCCGGCGCGGCCCGACAAGTACGTGCCCAACGTCATCGGCTTTTTCTGTGTCCACACGTTCACGCAAAAGCTCGTGCCCATCGAGATCCGCATGGTCGACA
>JAADVT010000111.1:0-54120 GCA_023335895.1 Pythium rishiriense
CTTCTTGGTGTTGGTATTTATTCCGCTTGTTTCGATGATTCCGTACGCGTTCCAGTTCGACTGGGCAGCCGGGCGTTATGACCCGACGTACACGTACGACGATGTGTGGATCACGACGATCATCGCGGAAGTCCGTCAGGGCATGATCTCCTCGGAACTTGACTATGTGTCGACGTTGTTTCCCCATGTGACGGGATTGCTGGCACTGGATACGATCAAGGGCCTTGTCGAGCACGCTCTAGAGCATGATGGCAATTTAAAGTCTCAATATTCCACATCTTCCCCGACCACAAAATCCTCAGAGTCGAAGCGAGGCAAAGTAACGAAGCTTGTGCGAGTGACTGCCAGGATGTTCTATGCGTATAGTTTTGGGTGGCTCGTCTTCACGTTTTCAAGCCACGGAACAGCTCAGCTACGCCATCCTATCAGTTCCTCTGGCACTTGTGTATTGCGAGGAAACGCGTGGTTCACGACTCGAGATACGTGCTTCGTAGCAGAAGTCAATTGCTATGAAGCTGGAATCCAAGGTAATGAGGCCGAGGTCGCTGTAGTCTTGGAGCCCCTTGAAACCTCGACAGTCTCACGCCTCATTATCAGCCACTGCCCGGCTTTACAAGTACCACGCAAGCTCACTGAGTTCAGTTCGCTCGTGTCGGTGGAGATCTTCAACTCAACAATTGTAGATTGGCCAGGCGACTCAGCTTTGACTCATCGTACAACACCACAACTCAGTCAAGTCCATTTACTGGCGACTAATTTCTCGCGGTTTCCAAGCGCGCTCCTGCAGCTGGATCTACCTCGTCACCTCGGCTTGATCATCTACGAGAGCAACATGACAGAGTTTCCTGACGACGTGGGCGCTGCCTGGGAGTCACACGAGTGGCAGCATTTCCAAATAGAGTACACCATGTTGAAGGCATTGCCCCCAAGCTTCGCGCGCGTTCGCAGTGCGCGCTTTTCGTTTGTGTACAACGAACTGAGTGCGTTTGAAGACAGCGTTTTCGCGTCGTCGACTGTTCTCACGAGTCTTCGCCTCTCCGGGAGCAACGTGACTTCTCTGCCCGACGTGACCGGATCGCTGCCCAAGTTGTATCAAGTCATCGCCGACGACACCAACATTGCAACCCTCCCATCGTGGTTCGAGCCATGGATGACTGCTCGACGAAACGCGGGGAAACAACTATCTGTGTCATTCCAGAGTAGTCCGCTGTGTGAAAATACTGCGAACGTCGAAGTCTGCGGAGCCCTGTCCGATGGAGATCATGTGGACTTTCGTTTCGATCTGACCATGAAATATCGCGCTCTGTGATGATCTTCAATCGAGCCCAATGGACTTTCATTCAACCTTTTATCAAGCGAAATCGATTTGATGTATTTCTCTTACTGTTCAGTTGGGTTTCAAAGAAAAAAACAGAAACCTCATGTTGTATGGATACTAGTAGTTTGCACGCCATTCTCTCGCATCTCGAGGAGCACGTCAACGCGTCCGTGTTTGTTTGCCCACTTGCGCACGTTTTGTAGCTCACGTTGTCGCAGTATTTCGTCACCATCGAATGCCGCGTGCGCGTGGCGAAGCAACCATGTGACGAGTCTGGCATCGGTTGAAAACACCAAGGCCGTTCGCAGTGTACGCGCAGTTCGGAGATAGCGGTGATTCATCGTGCTCAGTCTCTCAAGTGCCTCAAGTGATCGCGTCCACACAGCCCAGCGTGGTAACCACTTGATGAAAACCGCGGTCTGTGGGCGATGTCGGATTAGCGCGATCAAGAAGCGATCGATAGCCCCACGTTGCGCGACCGAGACGTCTGAAAGCCGATGCTGATCGAGTAACGGCGGCTCGTTTCGATGCAGAATACCGAGCTCCTTGCGCATCGCCGTCTCGTACCATCGCTCCACGGAGCGGAGGTCCCGTGCAGAATAGTTGGGGTCGACCCAAGGGACAGTCTCGATCAACCACGTTGCGCAGTCAATACTACCTTGACATCTCAGAGCAGCGAGCGAGATCGAGTCATAGTCGAGGATGTGTTGCGGAGTTGGTCTGCCGTCCATTCCGGCTTGTTCCCGTGCGTACTGGTGGAGCCACTTCAAAACGCCCAATCGATTCTCTTCCGCGGCGTGGACGACAGCCTCGCGATACATTGGGCAGCGCCGTTTTTCCACAAGCCAGCGTACAAGCTCGACGTTGCCACCACAAACAGCAGCGCGCATGATTGTTAAAGGAAGAATCGTCTCACCACCACTATGATCCGCGAGCCACAAGACGACATGCTTGTGACCCTGGCGAGCCGCGTTATCAAACACTTGTGTCGTAACATCCACGCGACAGCGACGCACGAGATACTCAACAACTTCCAAATGGCCGTGAAGCGCTGCGCCACGGAGCTGCTCTTGGTCCCGCAGGTTCAGCGTGATACTAGGCCCATGCGCGTTCACAGTCTCGTAAAGGAAATCCAGCACATCTGCGTGGCCTTGCTGTGCAGCTGAGACCATGGCCTGTGGGATCTCGTCGAGCGAGGACTTGTGTTCCGCGAGCAGCCACCGCACGACCTCCAGATTCCCGTTTCCTGCTGCTAACGATAGAGTATGTTCGAAACTGGTGGGGCTACTATCACTGACCCCTCGTTGTAACAACGACTCGACAAGCGCGAACGCGCCAACGCTGACGGCGTACGCTAAGAGTGGGTATCGTTGCTTTTGAGAGGTGGCGAGCACCGGCAGGTGGGGAAGGAAGCCTTCGCGAGACGCACAGAACCGACTGGAGCTTGAAATCTTTGCACTACGCAAGTGCACGTTCCAATTCACGTACTCAAAACCGAGGGACGCTGTCTCCTCTCGACCTCCCAGCAGATCGATCACCGCGGTAGTGACCGACGGAGACTTGGCCGACCGCGAGTGATGGTAGAGCCACTCGACGAGCTCAAGCTTCCCGAGTCGCCCCGCGAGTTCCATTGCTACGTGCGGCTGGTACAGAGTTTTCAAGTGCAGTTGTTCGATGGTGGTCATATCGCCACGTCTCACAGCGTCGTAAATTACCCACGACGGATACAACTCGGCCTTGAGCCATTTTGGGACCTGAGATGACACCGAGGCTGCCGCACGCCAGCACCCACACGCTGCTGCTTTCTGAAGAACGGCGACTTCTAATATCGGACGACACCACAGCGCTCTGATCGTTTGCAGGTCGAACAGGCGGACATGAGGCCACTCAAGCGAACACACAGCGATAGAGACGGCATCATCGTGGGTGAAGTACTCAAAGATGAGCTCCAGGATTGCTGTTGGAAGAAGTTCGAGCCGGTCACAACGCGGATAGCAGGCTAAGGAGGAGGGGCGCCAGGCGAAAGCGGCATCTAACGATTGTTGCATCCCTGGCAGATGGCGCGAAGACTCCGCTACAGCCTCGTGTGGCCTGGCCGGACTTGATGTACCGCAAGACCGAGCGAGGCTTCAGCGCTGGTGGGCGCAGATAGATATATTTACCAAAGCGCACAATCCAATACATACTCTGCAACTCGAAGACTCGTACGCACTTAGTCGGAGGCTTCAATCAATCTTGAACGGCCAGGTCTCGATCCGCTCAAATCTTTGCCCATTCCTTTTCAAAGAACTGGAGCTGCTGACCCATCGCCACTAGCAAACGGCCTGACCTTGGATCACATGCGACATACGAGGCCTTGGCAGGGAGCTGCCCACGGCTGACTGTGCTGCCGTCAAGCACACGATGCAACGACAGTTGGTCCTGCGATCCCGAGCCCGTCGACACGATGTAGTCCCCATCGGAGACAAAGCACGGGTGGAAGATAGATGTTCCAACGGCATGGGAAGCCGACGTCGAGAGTACGTGGAGCGGCGCCGCGGGCTTTCGCAAGTCGTAGAGATGCATGTCTGGGTCGAAACCCGCCGAAAGCAGCACGTTCTCTTGGGTCGGATGCCACGCCACGCTGTTGATCGCCCGCGAATGGGCGTCGGCGATGACTTGGCTGGCCACCGGCGAAGCACTGCGCGTGTCGTAAACACGGACGCATTTGTCGTTGCCGCCGGACGCGATGTAGTTTGGATGTAAAATGGAGAACCGCACGCACTTGACTACACCGTCGTGGTCGTCGTATCGCCGTGACACCGCGAGTGCACTCGCGTCCTCTCGGAATCTCGACAGCGCGATCGTCGTGTCCTTGGAACACGTGAGAACCTCTTCGGTATTGACGTCCATGCCAAAGATCCCATATCGGTGGAGATCGTCGACACTCAGCAGCTCCTGTGGCACACCACTGGCGCTACGATTCAAGTCCCAGAGCTTCACCACGCCGTCGTTTGCCGCGCTCAAAAGGAGATTCTTGTCGACCGTGCTTTTCGCGAGACTCAGGCTCGAGATCCACCCGCGATGGGCGCGGAACGCCATCAGCGGCCCGCGTGGATCGTCGCCAGTCTCGTCGTTGGGGTTCCGTGGGCTCGCGTAGATCGACACCTGGCCTTGGTGGCCACCGGCAGCGATCAGCGCGTTCTGTGCCAGCGGACTGAAGCTGATGCTGTAGATCCGTCGCAGATTGGGGTCCGCGAGACCCACGCTGGACCCACGGAAGCCCACGAGCGTCGCGCCGGGTGGACGCTCAGAGGCCGTCTCAGATGCCTGACTACCTTCTCCTCGACTGCATGTGTACTTGAACACGCTCGAGTCGTCAAACGACAGCTCCTCCATCGGGGGATCCTCGTCGTGGTCAAGGTCGGGAACCTCGCTCGCTTTCTCGGCCAACTTGACGCCGCGGAGGCGCGTCGAGCGACGCATGCCCTCACTGCTCGTCTCCCTCACTCGCTTCGTCGGCTTGGGCTTCTTCCCAGGCGCCGGGGGCGTCGCCAGCGCGCTGCGGACGCCGCGCTGCGCCGTCTGGAGACCGAGTTCACGGAGAAACTGGGCGTTCTGGGCGACGCGCGCGAGCCGCTTGCGCTCGTACTCGGACACTTGCGACGGCGCAGGCGTTTCTTCCTCTTCTTCTTTCTTATCCTGTTCTTCTTCCTCTACACCCTGAGCTCGCTCTGGCGCGTGCGTCGCTACCACTGACGTCTCCGAGGTCGTGATCGTCGTCGCCTTGGAAGCCGCTGGCGTCGCGGCACGTTGCTCGGCCCCCAGACCGACTTTTGCCACGGGAGTTTCGTGGGCGTCTGCCAACGGATCTTGTGCCGCCGGCAGCCGCGTGAAGAACCGCAAAATGCCCTGTGGTGGCCGCGGCGGCGCCGCGCGCGAGGCCGTCGCCTTGGCCATGATCCACCGGTAGATGGGGCTTCTCCGTTCGTCCAGTCCAAGAAAACCAACCAAATTTGACAAAAAGCGATTTATCATGTGATCATATGCCAAATTCAGGTGCATACACATTTTGAACCCAAGCTCGTTTGGCTCACACGTCGCAGATTCACCCAATGGGGGTCTCATTCCCCCCCTTTCATTGTTTGATCGTGAGACGGAGAGAGATCGCGGTGTCAATGTGGCACGACGTGAACGACTGGCTGCTGCGCGAGCTGCTCGCGTTTCTGGACGAGAATGACATCTACCGGCTCTGGGTGGTCGCCGAGGAACACGGGCTCGCGCGCGTGGCCGCGTACCTCACGGTCTCATCGCCGTGGGCACCGCTCTCCCGCACGCGCGCGCTCCACTTGGCGATGGCCCACGCGTGTTGGACGGCAGTGCACCGACTCACGAAGGCGCCGCGAAGCCCGCGACTCAGCCGGCGAACGCTGGGACTCGTTCTCCAGGAGATCGCCCGGCATGTCGTCCCATGTCGCGACCACCCAGACCGCGAGAGGGCCATGCTCACATCCGCGCCGCCTCGATCCGTTCCGCAGTGTGTCATGTATTGTGCTGCTCGACTCGGTAGTCTGGAGAGTGTGATTTGGCTCCATAGCGTGACGCAGTACGATCCGTCCGAGGCGCTGCGGATCGCGTCGCGCAACCGCCACGGCCATGTGGTCGCCTGGCTGCTGGACAATGTTGCGACCGCGCCGTGGATCAACCCAGGGTGTTCGATCGGCACACTCTTCCACTTTCGGGACGACCCACGACTCGGTGTGTGCGCGTGGAAAGTCTTCTACGGGGACGAGCAAGTCGACGAGGCCGCGTTCAGTTCCGAGTGGGGGTTTACCGACCTCGGCTCCTCTGGAACAACCGAGTACCGAGCGGCCGATCTCGCTGCGGTCCATGGCGATCTTGATGGCGTGCAGCGTATTCTGTCTCACGAGGTCTTCCAGAACGCTTGTACCATCCCAGGGGTTGAAGATACTGCACGTGCTGGCCATCTACACGTGCTCCAGTGGCTACACGCCTTCCGACCGGACTTAATCGTAGAAGCCAACGTGTTCCACGCGGCAGCTAGTAGTGGACACCTCGACGTCGCGCAGTGGGCTGCTGGGATCAGCATCAAAGAAGAGACGCTGGACATGATGTACGATGAAATCGTGCGGCGGGGGCATTTGATCGTGCTACAGTGGATGGTCGACCAGTTCCCGACGAGCGCATCGCTCCATTTGGACGAGTCCTATTTGTCCCGAGCGTGTAAGGAGGGCCATCTCCACATGGTCGCTTGGTTTGTTGAGGAACGCAAGTTTCAAGTCACGTCGCGGGCGCTTATGGCAGCAGCAATGGGCGGGCAGCTCGACGTCTTTCAGTGGATTCTCTCGAGGCTGCCTCCGACGGGACAAGACGATGCTTCACTGGATCCAGTCCTACTCAGGCAAGCAGCACGGAGCGGGAACGCCACTTTTGTGCGATGGCTGGTCGAAGAGTGCGGGCTTTGGAACCCATCAGCACTGACAGCGGCGGCACGAGGCGGCTCTACGGAGATTGTCGAATACCTCTACTCCGTCGCGTCCGCTCGTGGCGAAGGACGGCTCAACCCTCGCGAGCTAGAAAATCCCAGCTCTATCCAGCGTGGTCAGTTCGATATGCTCACGTGGCGGCTGAATCACGGTATCGTTGCAGCTCATTTGACCAAACCAGGGTTCGACCACGTGAGAAACACTGAAAGGACACTCGAGTCGGTACAGCAGAATCTCGGATGGAGTGAACACGCGCTTGTCCACGAACGCTGGACGCTAACACCGTCTTCAGTGGGGAAATTCCGGGCGCTAGTGCGACTCATCATTGAAGTTTACGATCCAGTCTTTCTACGGAGTGCCACATGGCTTCCATGGTGGGCTATCCAACACGGCACGATATCGACGCTGGAGCGGCTCGCCAAGATTGGGCACAGCCAACTACTCACGCCAAAGACATTTCGCCAACTTTTGCATCGGTCCAGCGACACTGACAAGGTCCAGTGGTTTCTCACCAGGTCGCCGTCGCTTTTCTCGACGCGAGTTGTGCAGTGGGCCGTCCAGTACGACAAGCGCCGGCTACTAGCGTGGCTCTTGGATGAGTTTGTGCCGCTCCAACAATCCGACCCCGAATCCCACCCGAACCTTTCGTTCCGTTGTGCGGAGACGGCGATCAAGACCGCTCAAAGATGTGGTCGCACGGAAATCACGCGCTGGCTCCAGGTCAGTTCTGGTGGAACCAATCCAGGGCCAGGGCGTATTAAATGATCCACGCTAGGCCGTCGCTTTTTCATACACATTCATGAGTTGCGTCCATGTACTTTCCTTCCCCTGATCGTTGGGGTCTTCCCTGTTTGGCAACCCATTTCGTCCTCTCTAGTGATCTTCTTGTCACACGTCGCACGCTTCAAATAGAGCGCTCCTGATATATTCGAGAGTGTTGGTCCGGTGGCTACCCGTCGTCTCCGTTCTTCCGACAACAAGGAGGAGCCCAAGAGATCTCGATGTGGCAGGCCGTGGACGACTGGCTGCTGCGCGGACTGCTCGTGTATCTGGACGACAATGACGTCTACCGACTGTGGGTGTTTGCCGAGGAGCACGGGCTCGACCGTGTGTGTGACTACCTCACGGTCTCTTCTGTGCGTGCGCCGCTCTCGTCGACGCGCGCGCTCCACTTGGCGATGGGGGGCGCGTGTTGGACGGCAGTGTGCCGACTGACAAAGTCGCCGCACAAACAGAGGCTCAGCAGACGATCCGTTGACGATATCGTACACGAAATCCAGCGCCACACCAGAAACCCGCTGGCTCCGCATCCGAGAAGAGAGACCGCCATGCAGATTGCTGCGCCGCCCGGAGCCGTGCCTCCCTTCGTCATGTATTTCGCCATGGCACAAGGCAAATTCGAGAGCATCATCTGGCTCCACCACGTGGCGCGGTATGATCCACCCGAGGCGCTGCACGTCGCAGCCCGCCATGGACACGATCACATGATTGCGTGGCTCCTCAACAATGCCCATACTGCTCAATGGGTTACTCTGCATTGTGCCGTTGAACGGCTCCTCTCGTATGAAGACAATCCTGCACTTGACTTGGTGGCGTGGCGCGTGACACACCGTGGGGTATCTCATGTTTCGGCATACTCGCCCAGGTGGGGATTTGCCGACACCAACCTCCAGGGTGATTGTGCTTGTGGCGTCTTTGATCTACCAGCAAGACATGGTGATTTAGAGTCGGTCAAGATGATGCTCGGGATCGGCACATTTCAGAATGAAGATCCTGTACGAACGGTTTGGCACGCTGCGTGTGCTGGCCATCTCGAAGTCGTCCAGTGGCTCTACAAGCACTATCCAAACGTCTCCTACAACTGCGAAACCCTTGTCAAAGCCGCAGCCTCCGGGCAGCTGGAGGTCGTGCAGTGGGTCGCGGTAAATGCTACGGCCAGTCAAGGACTCCGCCAACCAATCGAAGCCGCCGCACGAAACGGCCACTTGCACGTAATGCAATGGCTGAGTGCGACTGCGGCGGCATTGTGCATCGACGACCAGCTCTTGGACCTCGTCTGTCGACGTGGCCACGTCCCCATCGCCCAGTGGATCGTAGAGGAGCGAGGTATCCAAGTCGAAGAAAAGTATCTGCAGACTGCAGCCGATGCGGGTCACCTCAACCTGTTTCGCTGGCTCCTCACACACCTCCAAGAGAAAAGCGCTGACCCGTTTCGATGGAACCTGCAGTGGCTTGACGGAGCGGCAGCAAGTGGCAATGTTGCCTTCGTGCGATGGTTGGTACAAGACTGCTCATTATGGTCCCACTCCGCCATTGTGGGTGCCAAGAGCCCCGAAATTGTCGAGTTCTTGTACACGTTCGCGTTCCTCAACAATCGACAACTAGCCAACCTCACAGACGTGGAATGCGCCGCGACGATTCGCGACGGAGACTTTGAAACCATCACGGCGTTACTCCGACATGGGCTCCGCACGGGCCATTTCGACAAAAAATGGTTCGACCACATCCACGACTTTGAAGCATTATTCGCGTGGAAGCAAGAGCAACTCGGTTGGAGCGACGACTACACGCCAGCTCACGAGTGCTGGCCGCGAACACTCAGGCAAATGGGAAACCTACGCGAGATGGTGGGCCTCGCTATTGATGTGTACGATCCGGAATTTTTGGTCTCGATCGCCTGGCTGCCTGCATGGGCTGTGCAGCATGGGACGATCACAAACCTTGAGCGGCTTGTGGCGATCGAGCACGGCCACCTGCTCACCCACAAGGTGTTTCGTCAGCTGATGCTCACATCCAGCGACACCGACAAGGTCCAGTGGTTCCTCCTCCAGGCGCCGTCGCTTTTCTCGACGAGCGTGTTGCAATGGGCCGTCCAGTTTGACAAACGTCGGTTTCTCTCGTGGCTCTTGGATGAATTTTTGCCGGCACGGCAACGAGAACTCGGCTCGGAGCTTTCGTTTCGCTGCGAACAAACAGCGCTGCGGTCTGCGCAAAAGTGTGGCCGGGAGGAGATCGCGCATTGGCTCGAAGTGAGGACGAAACGCGACGGGGCTGGACAAGGCTAGAGTTCAATCCCCCTCAAAAGCGTCTTTGTTCCCGAACATGCCATTTTGATCTACCAAATATTCAACTTGTGTTTTTGGCTGTTCGCGCTGGTCACTCTCGTGGTGGGCACGAAGCCTCGGCCACGTCAACGGGGCCTCCCTCGGGATGGTCGGGTGGCTGCGGAACACGAGCTCCCGTATCTGAGATCGTGGATCAAAGGGTATCCGTTCACAAAGTTCTTTTCGGCTCACCAAGGAAGAACGTGTGTATCAGCTTAAATAGGAAACTATCTTCTATGAATCCAGCGACTCGCTGACATGGAAGAAACCGCCCAGTGCTCCAATTCCGCTGACCGTCGGGTGTCGGTTCGCCCTCACTCACACAAATCCATCCAACCGCGGACACCAAGATATCGATCACGATGTGGCGCTCGCTCGACGGCTTGCTGTTACGGGAGCTGCTCAAGTATCTCGACGACGACGATGTGTACCGGTTCTGGGTCTTCGCTGAGGAGAGCGGCGTCGACCGCGTTCGCGCGCTCATGACCAGCGGATGTGGCGACGCCGGAACACTTTTCTCTCAGACTCGTGCCTGGTACCTCGCGATGGCCTACGCAAACTGGACGGCTGTACGAAGGCTCACGGGACCTCCTGCGAACCAACAGCTGTACCGACGAACGGTCGAGGGTATCATCCGTGAGATCCAGCGCCACGACGGCGCGACACTAGCTCACCATCCAGATCGAGAGACCGCCATGCTGACCGCAGCTCCGCCCGGATCCGTGCCTGCCTACGTTACGTATTTCGCTGTGAAATTAGGGAATCTAGAGAGTGTCATCTGGCTGCACAGTGTGGCCCGGTACGACCCGCCCGAGGCTCTGCGCATCGCTGCCCGCCATGGCCACGACCACGTCATTGTGTGGCTACTCGATAACCCACTCACGGCCCAATGGGTCACAGACTGCTGCTACGTGGAGTGGGCCTTCAAGCGCGAAGACGACCTCGTGCTCGACTTGTTGGCGTGGCGCGTGAGATACGAGGAAAGCGCTCACCTGTCCGCCTTCTCGCCCAAGTGGGGGTTTGCCGACTCCGACCTCTGGGGGTCTGCTGATTACGGAGTGTTTGATCTACCGGCAAGCCAAGGTGATTTGGACGCAATGAAGCGGATGCTCACCCACGACGTGTTTGAGAATGACAACCCTCTTCGAACCGCCAAGCATGCCGCGCGTGGCGGTCATCTCCATGTAGTCCAGTGGGTGTACGATCACCATCCGGATGAGTTGGAAGCCTCTGAGATTCTCGTCGACGCGGCAGAGCATGGCCACTTGGAGATTGTGCAGTGGGCGGCCACACACGTTGAAGGCGATCAAGGCGCCAAAAGCGCGTGCTACGATGCTGCGCGGAACGGTCACTGTCACGTGCTCCAATGGCTCACAGAGGCGTTTCCAGCCACCAAAACGCTCCACGACCGTGACATGGATCTGGCGTGTGCCGCAGGCCATCTACAACTTATCCGGTGGTTTGTTGAGGAACAAGGAGTCCAAGTCACGCGCAACCATATCGCTCAGGCAGCTACGGGGGGTCACATGCAGGTGTTCCAGTGGTTGCTCGATTGCTTTCAGCGAGATTATCAGGATGCCGTTCAATTGGAGGAATCGTGGTTGGACGCTGCCGCAGGAAGCGGTAACCTCATTCTTGTGCGGTGGCTGGTTGAGGACTGCGGGCGGTGGTCGACGACGGCGTGTGCGGCTGCGGGGGGTCGTGATGTGGCAGAATATTTGCATTCGTTTGGTTTGCTTCATAACAAGACACAACATGGTTTGCTCAGAGGGCGACGTGGGAAGCCACTGATTCGAGACGGGCTTTTCGGGACGCTAACTTGCCTGCTCAAGTACAAGCTGTTTGCAAACCGCTTGGAGAAGAGGATGTTTGATCGAATCAACAATTTTGAGACCATTTTCACACACAAGCAAACGCAGCTTGGGTGGGACGACTATTTGATCCGCCACGAGTATTGGCCGCGGACACCATTCATGATGACACGCTTGCGCGAGCTCATACGGGTTGTTATCGACGAATACGACCCAGAATTTCTAAGACAAGTCTCGTGGCTGCCTAAATGGGCTGTCCTACACGGTACAATCGCGACCCTCGAGCGACTTGCAGCCATTGGGCACCCTAAAGTGCTATCGCCAAAGCTGCTTCGATTGCTTCTGCGCACATCCTCAAACGCCGACAAGGTCCAATGGCTTCTCATCAAGGCGCCAACGCTGTTCTCTACTCATGTGGTTCGCTGGGCCGTGCAGTTCGACAAGCCGAGGCTTCTTTCTTGGATTTTCCGCGAATTCATGCCGTCGACAACCTTCACAGAGTCCGACACGACGCGTTTTCGCTGTATTCACACCGTCCGATGGTTTTCGCGCAAGTACAACCGCCCCGAGATCATCCCGAGCGTACTCTCGTTACCCTCGGAGACAACACCAGACACGAAGCGAATACGACTAGACACGACGGTCGCGTGGACACTCATGTGAGGAGGCGTAATATTCGTGGCATGTCAAACGTTCGTTCACCCTCTCGGCTTCAAGGATGTGTGTGTATCGTTCATGGTCTCCCAGGGAAGACGTTTGCTGTTCGAAGATCTCGGTCTCTGCTCGCTCGATCAATGTCGATACCAGAAGCAGTAAAGCTATCCGTGAGCGCCGCACTCATGTCGCATGCATTCACGCTTCGTTGGAATCCACTTCCACTGGAAGTTCCACCTTTGGCCGTCACACAGAAACAGAACGAGACGAACGTTTCTTGCTGCTGCTGCAAAGCTCTGTGTTGTCGTAGGTTTTCTCCCCACAACGTCAATCGATGGATTTTGGTTCAGCTCACCCCCTCCAAACTGGACGCCGTGTACGTGTATCGTACGTATCACGCGAGACAAGACGAACGCAACGCAAGAACACAGCACCCAGCGCTATTTGTCGAGTCCCTGCTGAGAAACCCGGCTTTTGACGCAGACACAGACCCCACGAGAAAGTCCAGTGCTGGGTCAGACTCAGATCAACTTCAACCTGATTCCTTCTCGTCTGAGGCTGAGCCCACCCCAATGATTCGTCGATCCGCCCATAGGCGAATCTTCGGTTTTTAGAGAGAACCCTCACATGTCCATCATCATCACCACGCCCTGGCACGGCAAGAGAGAAACTGCCAGCGGCCATTTGCCAGCGCCCTCCTGCCATGGACGTGCTCTTCGAGGTCGCGGTCTTTGCGCGCCACGTGGCGCCGCTCGGCGCCGACCGCGCGCAGGTCTGTCTCGTGGGCAACGCCGAGGAGCTCGGCGCGTGGGACCACACCAACGCCGGTACGTTTTTTTCTGTGAGAGAATCCATGGGAGCCCCTGGTTCATGTGAATGGGGCTCATGATGGCGTCTCGTGGCGGTGGATGCCATCTTAGTGCCGCTTGAGCTCGTGGACGCGTCGACGAACGAGCGAAAGTACGCCGCGACCGTCCGCTTTGGCGCGGACAAGGCGTTTTTCCCGCTCGAGTACAAGTACCTCATCAAAGACGCGGCGCTCACGAACGAGGTCGTGTCGTGGGAGGCGATCCCCGGCAACCGCACGCTCACGCTCACGCGCGGGACCAATGTGGCGTTGTGAGTATCGAGGCGCTGGTTTTTGTGGTGGTTGTGTTGAGCGTGCTCACTGGTGGGCTGATATATCTCCCTCCAGGAACAAGCCGGCGAGGCAGAGTTCGACGTATTCGACCGACCGCGTGCCGAGTCCTGGGCCGCGGCCGGCGTCGCTCGGGAACGACGGTAACCGCAACGGCTTCAACGAGTGGCGGTGCCCGCGTACGGCGCGCGAGCCCAACCCATGGTGGAGCGTGGACCTCGAGGCTCCCGTGGAGCTCACTCGGCTGAATCTGTGGAAGGGCATGACGTACCACGAGCAGCCCAAGCGTTCGACGGCACGTCCTGCGGTCTCGGTCGTTGCCGCGGGCGCGACCGCATCTGCTCGACCGGCACCGCCCGCGTGGGTGATTGTATCAACAACGGACCTCAGCGACCGATCGGGGGATGACTTGCTCAAGCTCATCTCGGCACCAGGGTATGTACCGGATGGAACGAAGGCATTTCAGCTGCCATTCCATGAAGACGCCCGCATCGAGACCGTCGATCTGGGCGGTGTCAAGGCGAGATATGTGCGTATCCAATACGAGAGCCCTTTGAGCGCGCTGCAGTTTTCTGAAGTAGAGGTATTCACCAGCGAGGCTACTGGTGGGTCGCCACTGGTCAAGCGTGCGGATGGTTTCTACGGTGTCGGCGCCGGATCTGATGACGACTTGGGTGAGTCGATCGACACCGAGTGGGTGGACCCACGTGGGAAGAACGCGCTGGTGCGGTTCTGGATTGGAAGTTTCCAAAAGGACGCACCGGCTTTCCAGTGGTACGACAGCTCGAGCACCACGCGTCCAATCCATGTTGCGGTTCGCCATTCACTGCAAACACGATCCGATACACCAGACGGGAAGAAGTTTGACACGCTTGAAATCCCTGTCGACGCTCGTGGAGCGTCGTTGCTTGACAAGGACGGAACCGAGTTCCGACAAGAGCTGACGGCCTACCTCCAGAATAATATCCGCGACTTGAAACCGTACCTCAACTCGACGCAAGCAAAGAGCTTTGATGAATGGCTCGAGAGGTTTACCAACGCCAACTTAATCAGCGAGGACGAGCTAGGACGGCTTCGATCGGAGACAACTACTCGCACGTTCCAAGGTGGAGAAGTTCTTGTGCCCTACGGGCAACGGACTCGCGAGGCATATTTCGTCGATGAAGGCGAAGTATTGGTGAACGGCCCGACGACCGTCACTGGCGCTGTTACGATTGGCTGCGTATCATCAGGTACCACCATCAATGACCTGGCGCTGTTCTCATCGTGGCCAGAACGCAGTGCGTCATTTGTTGCGAAGGGTCGGGTTGTAGCTCGAGTGATTAGCTACGAGACGTTTAAGAGCGTCCTCGGGGAAGCCAACCTGCAAAAGTTGCGACACCAACTTGTCCGAGAAAGCCACTCTTTCGACTCTAGCACGGCAGCAGACCCACATGCCAAGCTCCTTGTCGTCGATGCGGACCACGCGCAAGTTTTCCGAACGAAGGTGCCGATCTCAGCTCTTTCCACCTCGAATTCGACTTCTGTCCATCGCTTCACGCTCGAATTTCATGAGTCGGAGGACGTTGGCACATCGGTCGTTGCCAATCAAAACAAGGGCAACTCTATCGGCTCTGCGACTATCGTCCCGAGCCAGTTGAGCAAGCACGGAGAGGGGTTCCTCACCCTCCCTATTATGGGCAAAGCAGGCGGAAACGGGGAAATTGACATAGTTGGGCAAGTCTCGCTCCACTACCTGGTGATCCATCCATTCGTTCATGCGCGAAACAACCTCTCGACAGTGTGGAGATCTTACTGGCGCGAGCGCGCCCCGCAAGGTGGAGGCCATCGAGGCATGGGGCGCCACTTTAACCAAGTCGGTGGTTTCCGCAAGGCACTCACTCGAGAGAACACGCTGGCGTCGTTCATCCTCGCAGGGCGAAGTGGGGCAGACTTTGTCGAGTTTGACGTGCAGCTCACCAAGGATCACATCCCGGTGCTGTACCACGACTTTATCTTCCGCGTCGGACTCGAAGACAAGACGGCCTGGTCGCAAGGTGCTCGTGCCGAGCAACACGCGATTGCTATTCACCAGCTCACGCTCCGCGAGCTGACGAGGTCGCAGACATCCGTCGTTCCTCAGAGGGATCCTCCACTGCTCCAACGCCTCATCAAGAAACACTGGCGCACGATCCTGCGCCGTAACATCGCCCACGGGACCGCGAAAACCATTCTGGATCCCACAAGAGGCACGGTTGGTGTCCCGGAACCTAGTGACGAGCATCTCGTGGATTTCTACCCGCGCCTCGAGGACCTGATCAAGCACGTACCGCCCGAGATCGGACTCAACATCGAGATCAAGTACCCGGACAACTTTAAGCGCAGCGCGTACCGCTTCTCGCCGTCGTTCGCGATCAACTACTACGTCGACATGATCTTGAAGTGTGTGTTCGACCACGCCGGTCCGGGGCGTCGCATTTTCTTTTCGTGTTTCGACCCAGACATTGTGGTCACGCTCCGCGCCAAGCAGGCGACGTACCCGGTCTTGTTCCTCACCTACGGCCGTGTACAACCGACGTTTGACGCGCGGCTCTCGCTCCAGTTTGCGCACAACTTTGTCAAGATGGAGCGGCTGCGCGGCATGGTCTCCAACTCGGACGAGTTCCTGGTCGAACCGGCGTGCGCCGAGCTCGTCAAGCGCGACGCGCTCGTGCTGCTCACCTGGGGCGACCAAAACACGAGCCACGAGAGCGTGCAGCTCCAAAAGCGCCACGGTATCGACGGCGTGATCAGCGACAACATCGGCGACCTCACGCGCGCTGACCGCAAGGCCGCGGTGCTCCCGTGACGACGACGTGCCGACACATAATGGCAAGAGACGGGAGGGAGAGACGACCCAAGCGAGACGGAAGGAACCACCGTAGGTGGGGTATGTGTTGCCAATACACACGAGGAAAGAATCGATTTAAAACAAAATAGTGGATGTGGATGTGCTCTCTCCTCCTCTGTTTGCTGGGGTGTTAGGCGTTGCTGAACGTGAAGCTCTTGGACTCGTGCTTGTCCTTGTCCTCGGGGCAGAGCGCAAACTTGCAGTCGTCGCCGACGCGGGAGACCACCGAGCCGTCCTTGCAGATGAGTGCGTCCTCGGGACATCGGCTGTTGGCGGCGCACAGCGGCGTGGCCACGGCGAGCGCGGCCAGGACGAGCGAGAGCAGCGTGGGCTTCATGGAGTTGTACCTGGACTTGTGCTGGACTTTCCAAAATTCCAAGTGACATGCCGTTTCACGCCACGCGGGACTCATCCTCACCTGTGTTGGGTGGTACAGTACCTCTGCTAACGAATACGAGGGATAATGCGATGTGCCAAGGGACGAAATATGCTATTATACAGGGCTCACGGCAAGCGAGCCCTTTACATGACGACGCACGAGCCCTGCTTGGGCGGCGACGGCTCGCTCGACCGGCTCGGTGGCTCGGGGTCTTCCTCGTGGGTGTCCTGGTCGTCGTGGTCGTCGTCTTCGTGGTCGTCGATGTTTTCGAGGCGGCTCTGGTAGGACGGCGCCGGCTTGGGCTGGCTCGACGGCTTGGCGTTCTGCGCAGGGCGCTGGAGCATCTTGTTGAACGGGTCCTGCTCCTCGGCCTGCTCGAGCTCTTTGAGCTGCTGCTGCTGGAGCGTCGCGATGACCTCGGCCGGGAGCCCCATCTTGGTCGCGTCTATCTTGGCCTGCTCGCGCAGCACGGCGTTCTTGACGGCGTCGTTCTTGAAGGGAACTGTACATACATACACACACACACACAAACACACAAACACCCACCGCACATTAGCTCCCGTATCACTGACCCCACCACGCGTCCCACAGAAATCGCACCGAATCCGTCGTTGCCCACGGCCTCGGCGTCGATGTCCACGGGCTTGTCCCACGTGTCCTCGCCCGTGTCCGTGTTGTGGTAGTACGTGCGCCCGCGCTTGCTCTTCATCTCGACCCAGCGCTTGCGCTTGGGCTTGGCCGGTGCCGGCGGCTGGGCCAACGCGGCACTCGTGACGGTGGCCACATCGTCGGTTCCCTCGGGCGGCGCGTACGCGCGGCCGCAGACCGTGCACTTTCCCAGCGCCAGCATGTCCTCCTTCGGGATGTTGACGTTACAGCCTCCGCACTTGATGAACCGCTCGTTCAGCGACGCCGCCGCCGCGCCGTTCACGCCCACGGACGCCGCCGCCGCGCCGTTCACGCCCACGGACGCCATCGTCTTCGCCTTTGGGAAAAATCAGCTTGGCCACACGCAGTCACAAAAGTGTACCCCGGACGTGTACCCGGAACTGTACCCTTATACGCGCAACCTTCGTGCAACAAGATGCATATCTTTGGGCTGTGTGGGAAAGGGGGGCGTCCCTTCATGTGCATCAAAGCGAGAGATGAAAAGGGGAAAAAAGGATGCGTCTACTGTCTGTAGGTCTTCGTCAAAATGGGCGGTCTAATACTATGCGTAGGGGCGGGATAGCTTCCTAAAGCTTCCATCTCTCTCTGTGGCTCTCTGGCTGTGGCTCTCATACTATACTGGATTCTCGCGCGGTCTAAATACTTCGTGGGTGCGTGGGTGGGGGGTGGCTTGAACTTTACACAAACGTGGGTTCGTTCTGGACGCGCGGCGAGGCCAGCGCCATGACGTCGGCGTCCACGTCCACGTCGTCGAGCAACTCCATGAGCTCCTGGAGTTCGCTCGCGGAAAACTCGGGCAGCAGCGGCTGGTTCGACGGCATGGCCTCGGCGGACGACCATTCGAGCGGCACGATCATGTCGTCCTCGTCCGTCTTGACGTCCGAGTCGGACGTCGGGTAGTACGACGATGAGCTGCTCGATGTGTCGGGCGCGACGCGCGGCGAGCGGTCGAGCGGCGGCACGGGCTTGCCCTGGCGGCGCAGGCGGCGCCGGTGGTCGACGCGGCGCTGGTTGACGTTGGCGCGCTCGCGGTGGTAGGCGCAGAAGCGGTGGAGCCCGCCGCCGCGCTTCTCGCTGCGCTGGTTGTCGCAGAGCTTGCTCGGGTAGCGGCACAGCATCTCGTCGCGGTCCGGGCTCAAGATTGACGCGTTGGGCGAGAGCAGCGGCAGCGCGAACGACGCGCCGTGGCCCGTGGGCGTCGAGACAGGCGACGTGAGCGCGTAGCTGTGGTGGTGGTGGGCGGGGGGCTTGCCCATGGAAGAGTAGAGGTACGGGGGCTGCGGCATCGTGCTGTGGATCATCGTGGGATGACGGTGGCGAATTCGGAAGTGAACGGCCCGAGGCACGAAGGTGGAAGTTGGGGGGAGCACCGGTGTACCCACCCGGGATGGAAAGGGTGATCAACAGTCTCAAGTGGGACATGTCCAACACTCTGTGGGTGGCACACGGTGGCAGGCCGTCCAATCACGGCACGGCACGTTCGGGTCCTGCGAGAATGCATGTTTTGCCGTGTGGACCACATGCGACAAAACCCAGTCTGATCGCAAATGACAGGACCGCGTACCTGTGAGAACGCATAGTGACGGCCACCACGTGTCCCACACGCCACGCTTCGTCGACTGTTCTTCCAGGTGCCATGGCATTCGTTTCGCCACGGTAGGTTACCCTCGGTGGGGCTGAGATCTCTAGTGTCGCACACCGTGTGCTTCCTCGGCCTGTCCCAGTGTCCGCCCCCTCGACGTTGTCGTACGGCCTCTCAGGCTCGCCACGGGTCCCAGCCGACGGGTCCCACGTGTACTGTGGGTACCTACGGTACAGGCCCTCCCCCCCCCGTGGCAGATGCCCACGAGCCGAAATTTTCCCCACCGCCACGGTCTCTTTTCTCTCTCATTCTGGGTCCCGCGGGAGAGCGATCTGTGTGACGAAAAGGGTGTCATGTGTGCGGGTCCGGTGACGTTCCATTCTCTGCCAGAGCGTCTGTACATTTGTCGATCGGATCTTGAAGTGGCGCCTTCGTCTCAAAGGACGCCACTTCTGCCGCCTTTTCCCGTCGTGATCTCCAAAATCATCGACGGAAATCGGCTGCTGCGACATGTTTGCGCATTTTCGGTCTGTGACTTCAAGTCGGTCCCTTCAACGAAACGCCAGAAAAGACTCCAATGCATCGGAACGTCGACTAACGAACGGCCATGTGGGCGAGACGAGAAGACTTGGAAGGGGGGGCCGTTGGGGACAAAGAGAAAAGATACGATTTTTTTTAGTTTTCTTCTGTTCTCGGGGGGGGCTGGCACCGAGGCAGCTGCGCCATGGCCAAAATCACGTGCCTGGCCTGTCGTGCCGGCTTGCGTGGATCGGACCATGGCACGCGAGCACTGAGCTGATCGATGATAAAGAGATATAGGCTCAGTTTGATGATCTCCATATGCTGTCCGAAGAAAAAAAGTGAACCCATCCCCGTGAATGAAGGTCTCCTTGAAGTCCCTGTTGGTGAGAGATCCCCCATCCAATCGGACCGGATTCTGTTGACGATGTATTAGTAGTGGGTTCTGTCAGCTCACAGCAAACGCGCCGATTCGATCGGTGCGATGAAGAAGATTCGTCTTCGTTCTCGAGGCTTGGTCCGGCGCCAGAGAACCGGATTCGTCCGGATGGAACTCCAAGCGTAACCGAACTGAACTGACTACAGTCGTGCCTTCTCCTTCTCTGTGACAGACCGCGCTCAGCTGGGCTTGGAAGAAAGCGGCTCTGGGCGTCGTCGGTACAGTACCATATCCATACCCACGTAAAAGGAGAGAAGCGGAAGCATTTGGACTCATCGAATGGACCCAGCGATCGCGCGATTCAGTAGTGGGGAAATCAGTGTATCCAAGAGGTCGCGAGTGAGTGGTGGTCGAGTTGATATCCCACGTGGGTTCGTTGGGAGTGAACGAATTGAGGGTGCTTCTGAGTGACCAGCGAGAGATGGGAGTGCGCTTCATGCCATCTCACATGGATGAACCCACCGCGAGGAGGGTGATTGGAGGGTATCCTATATCAGCCAAGAGCAGCAACTCACCAAGCCGCCCATAATCATGTTGGTCTCACCTATTGATGCAGGGAGCAGAAAGATCCGCTACCGATCGTTTCGACGATCAGGTCCATATGGATGATGCCTGTCCACCAGCGATCGGCGTGCCACTGAGCCAAATCACACCCAACTCACGCGGAGGAGAATCCAATAGAACCCAACACTGAGCCACCACGCAGCGGATGTCACCGTGTGACTCGGAGGGCGGTGATCAGGTCACACCTTGGCTTGATTGATTGACCCATGAGATGTGACCGATGACATTTGGCTGATTGATGGCTTCGTGCCATTTGTTTGGATAGCCCCATCACGGGATATTAGAGGAAACACCTTCGAGAATAAATACCATGCTGGAGGGTCGCGGGGATCTCGAGGCCCGTCGCACAAAACCGAGTTCCATGGCAACCACAGTCCGTGGCGCGCTTCGGTCGGGCAATGTCGACGTGGCGCGACGCGCGTTCACGGAGCTTTCTCTTGGAAACACCGAGTCCTCAAGCCTCCTCGAGACTGTGCTGCGCGAGGACTACCGAGTGGGCTGGATCTCATTGGATGTGGCGCTCGAGTTCTCAGATCGCTAGGCGACGCACAGATCGTGCTCGCGGGATGCGTGTTCTCCATACGGTCCACATAGAGCAGCAGCGCCTCGTGGTATTCGCAAACGTCCCAATGTTGCGGTTAGCGGCGTTTGTGGAGGCGATAACTCGTGAGATCGAAGATGAAGACGCACGCGCTCGAGCTGAGACCACAGCGATGGAGTGGTTCAGCGCGGCAGTTTTGGCTATCGTCCGTGGCCAGGTGGTCCAGTTCAAGTCGATGGCAAGCCAACAGATTTTGTATGTTCCTGTGGACAGCTTCGCGCACGACGAGCAGCGTCGCAACGTGTTCACGTGGCACTGGGCGTGGGAAGACGACGGTAACATGTCAGAGTGCTTCGTCGTCGAGCCCACCGACGAAACCTGGGACATGATCCGCTTCAAGAGCCAGCCCTACGGAGAGTGGATGTACACTGAGCGGGTAGAAGACGCGGCGACGACACTACAGAGTCGGCGCGTCTTTACACGCCGTCACAAGGACAAAGGTGATGATGGTCCGGATATGGATGTGGGATTGGCTGGGCAATGGAAGTTGCTCTCCCAAGACGGAACGATCCATCGCGACATTTTCGTGCTGTGTAATCCGCACTACAATGAAATCTTGTATTTACCGGAGGACGAGTACGACAGTGACCGCGATTTCGTCGCTACGTCTGTGGATCGGCCCGACGACGATGACTTCCAAGACGCTCGTCAATGGAAGATCACGCCTGTCTGTTGGCTCGCAGTGGATCAAGGCGTTGAAGTTTTCTACCAGGGCAAGTACGTCGATGCTTTGAGCTATTTCCCCGAGGAAATAGATGAGGAGTTGGGCGGAGACGATAGTTTCCGGCACTGGATTTATCGTCTCGTATGTCAACTTCGTGTTGGTGAAGAAACAGTTGACGACGCCCAGTTCGACCACCTAGAAGCTTTAGGGGGTCGAGCTACGGCTGCACGTGTAGGTCTTGTGAACCTGTGGGATGAGATCGACAAGTCAGTCGTGCAGCAACGAGCCGAGGAGCCCGAAAAGCACCCGTTTCGATACTTTTCTCGTCTGCTTCGGAAGGCCGATCAACAAATGGGGTCAGCAGTGTATCCGGACGCGCTCGTTTCCTATACAGAGACACAGTGAGTAGGCCAGGCGCTCGTTAGTGATACGGGACACCGTATCGATGAAGACAATATCAACGAGAGACTCACCCACGCTCAGTTCTCGTCGGCAAAGTTGCTTTTTGTGCTGAATCGATATGCCGAAGCGCTCCCCATTCTCCAGGAATTGAGGCAGCGACCAGCGCTTTCAACGGACACGATAGCTCGCGTTCTTTTGTGGATGGCGCGATGCGAGCGAAAACTGCACGGCAATCCAAAGGCGACTTTCGATCTGCTACAGGACGCACTCGATACGTTGAGTGCGAGTGAATCGGTTGCGATAGAGCTGCGGAACAGTATCGTGCTGGAAATGATCGTTGTGAAGACACAGTACGATTTATCCAAGCCAGGCGCAACGACAGTCGAGCAGCTTGTGGACATGTGTCGCTGCCCCATCAGTCTCGAGATCATGGTCGATCCCGTGGTCACGCCGTCTGGTATCTCCTACGAGCGTGCTTCGCTCGAGCAACACTTTGAGACGAATGGTTTATTCGACCCGATGACTCACGCACAGTTACGACCCAGCCAAATCTACCCGAACCGCATGCTTCAGCAGCTTCTTGACAAGGCGCTCCACCACGCCGACGACACAGCATCGCATGCCAACCCAACTTGCCACACGTCACATGGCTACATCACGCTGATACGAACTGATATCTGTTCTCTAACCCATCGCCCCGCCAATATAGACCATCACTCTCGATCCCAACAAAAATGTGGGGAGCTCTCACCACATTCCACGCTGGCTTGGCTGGAAGCCTGCCTGCCCTCGGCCATGGACGGCGCCGGGTGGGCCGACGCGCCCGACTGGCTGCTGCGGATGCTCGTGGCGTTCCTCTCGCAGCACGACGCGTACTGTCTCTACGTCTGCGCGGTCGAGTGGCGTCTCCCAGCGCTGCGCTCGTTTCTCACTCGACGGTCTCCGTTCGCGCCGCTCGACCGCAAACGGGCAAAGCACGTGGCCATGGCCCACGGCTGTTGGACCGCGATCTGCCGGTTCTCGCGTGTTGACCACAGCGCGCCCGTGGGTCGATACCGACTGCCAGTCCGCACAGTGGATCGAATCCTTGAAGAACTCCGGGCTTTGTTGGGGCCGTCGCTGTTGCCGCACCCCCATCGACGGCTCGCGATGCTCACGACCGCGTCGCGCGGATCTGTACCAGCATTTGTGATGTACACGGCCGCGCAGCATGGGTGTCTAGAAAGTGTCATGTGGCTCCATTATGTCGTCGAGCACGACCCCTCGCTCGCGTTGGAGGCCGCCGCGAGCCATGGCCACGGCGCTGTGGTCGCCTGGATACTGGCCCATGGTCTTGACCCTCCGAGTAACGCCAATCCATACCGCCGGGTCCAAGACGTTCTGGAATATCGAAGCCCAGGGGGCATTGAAATCACTCTGTGGGTTGACGTGAATCCGATGGTGAATGGCCGAAGCGTGAAGATGTTCTCGCCGCAGTGGGGCTATGCTTCACAGTACAGCACACGCAACGTCTTCCCGATTGCCGATGTCGCCGCGCAACACGGTGATCTGGCCACGATGCAGCATATCCTGAGCCTCCAACCTTTCTCGGAAGCGTGCTCGACGACTGCTGTCGAATATGCTGCCAGCGCCGGTCATCTCCACATCCTCAAATGGCTTCGAGAGACTCACCCAGCCGCGTTTCGCAACAGCATTGCGCTTCGCTTTGCCATTCAAAACGGCCACATCGACGTCGCAGAGTGGCTGATCGCACAACGGCTTGGCGGTTCGTCGTTGCTCTCACTCAGTGAGGCGATCGCGATCAACGGCGACTTGCCCACACTCCAGTGGATACTGGCTGCGATCCCTGCGATTCAGCCGGTCGAAATCGCACTCCATGCCGCCCGCACGGGCCATCTCCATCTCGTCGAGTGGCTTGTTACAAATGTGAATCTTGTCGTGACCATACGGCTCGTCAAGACTGCAGCCGGACATGGTCATCTAAAGATGGTCCAGTGGCTTCTCTCTCACTGCGAAGATGACGAAGTGGACATTTCCGTGGCTATGAGCGCGGCGTCCAGTGGCAACTGCGCGCTTGTCAAGTGGATGGTCGAAACCTACGCGTGCTGGGACCCGATCTTGTTTTCATGCGCCACGCGTACGGCGAGCACCGCGACGCTCGCGTACTTGTTCGACCTCGCGATCATCAAATCGCGCGAGTTGGATGTGCCACTGACGAGCGTGCTCCGCGTGAAACGTGAAGAGTGGATCTATCGCGGCCACTACGAAACACTCACGTGGCTGCTGTGCCACGGCTTTTGCGACAGCATTCTCAACAAACGGTCGTTTGACCAGACGATGTTGCTCGACCGTGTTCATCTGAAACAGCAGGAGTGCTTGGGGTGGCGGAGTGAGATCGAGTGTGCGGTGCCGATCGCGTCCACATCCGACATGGCTCGATTCCGAGCGATGGTCGAAGTCGTGATCGCAAAGTACGAGCCAGCGACCCTGAGGAAAGTTGCGTGGCTACCCGAGTGGGCTGCTCGTGAGCGTTCGGTCATATCGCTTGAGAGGCTCCTTGAGATTCGCCACCCACTTGTGCTTTCACGCAGAGTGTTTCGCAAAGTGTTGCACAGCACGAACGACGAATGTATGGCCAAGTGGTTTCTACTGCAAAAGCCCTCGCTGTTTTCGTTGTATGTGCTCAAGTGGGCACTCGCTTTTGACCACACGTGCTTCGTGCGCTGGATTCTGGACGAATTTCTGCCGAGCCAGACCGGCACCGAGGTTGGGGCGAGCCTGCGTCATCACGCACAACGGATTGTGACCAGTTCATGACCAAACATGTACGTAGTTTCAAGCACAGAGAACTCAAAACTGTATTCTACAAACAGCATTGCGACAGCTTCGGACCGGCCATGCTTAGCTGTGGACCAGCGTGCATTCTCACTACAGTTCAACGTGATGACGTCTGAATCCTCTCTTCAGGACCAAAAGTGTCAAATAATCCTCGTGACGAGTCGAAGCGTGTTGTTCTGGATGGCCCGCCCCAAGACATGCGTAGAGAATAGCCACGTGGACTTTGTGGGAAACCAGAGGACCTCACTCGCTCGCTTTGACGACCGCGAGATCACACAAATACGAAAACCTCATTCATGTGTTATGGGCGAAAAATTAAAAACGTGACGAACCCGCAGCGCCCGCAAGCACACGCGATACGACCTCCAAACGGCCGTGTTTGTGAGCAAACCAACGCGCAGTCTCGCTGCAACGGAAGGTCATGGCGGCGGAATCCTCCCGCGCCGGCAATAGCTCGCGATACACCCACGTGAGCAGCTGGAGCTTGTTCCTTTGCACTGCCCATCGCACGACACGCGGCGTAAACAACAACGGAGCCTTTGTGATGAACCACTGGACTTTGCCCGCGTTTTTCGTCGAGCGCAACAACAGTCGAAACGTCCTGGGTGCCAGTACTTCCGGGTGGTTCAGTAGCACCAGACGCTCAAGGTTCGCGATCGTTCCGAACAGCACGGCCCATCTAGGAAGCCACACGAGTTGACGCAGAAAGTCTGGACTGCACACATCGATAACGACCCGCACTAGCTCACGTAAGCGTGCCATCCTCTCATACGTGCGAGGCCAGTATTGATGGAAGGGAGTGTAGCTGCTCCATCCAAGGTGAGCCTGGGTCCTTGCGAAATTCGTCTCAAAGTCGTTGATCTTGTTGAACATGTCCTTCCACAGGTGCTCAATTCTTTGGCCATGCTGAAGTTGCCACGTGAGCGCCTCAAACAATCCATCCCGAACCAGGGGTGGCATCAATCGTCGAAGACCAATTTGTTGCTTGTTGTGGCGCAATGCGAAGGAGTGTAGAAACTCGGCGATCTCGACGGTGGACGCAGCCGCACACGCCGACGGTGACCAGGCCCCACAGTCTTGGACAAGCCACTTCACAAACAGAAGATCACCGCTCGCAGCTGCGTCGTCTAACCATTCTTCTTCCCACTCGAACGCATCTTGATACGTCGACCGAAGGCGTTGGATCAGCCAGCAGAAGATCAGCAGCTGCCCGCCACTGGCTGTCATTTCGACATGGCGGTTCGTGATTTGGACGTTGCGTTCGTGGACATACCACCGAACGATATCGAAATGGCCTTTCTCACAGGCGACGCCGGTGAAATGGTCGTCGAGGGATTGGTCGATGAGATCGGGTTGTGCTTCTGCCAGCCATCGGAGCACGCGGACATGGCCATTCTTGACAATTCGGTAGGTTACGTTGAGGTGCTGGCGTTCCTTGATTCCATGGCTCGCAATCCATTGCGCGACTTCCAGTTGCCCACAACTTAACGCCTGGGCAAGTACTACTCCGTTGTCAAAAACCGTCGGGTAGAGCCCAAAGAGCCACCGGAGCACGTGGAGGTGGCCACCTGTCGCGGCGTGGCGGGCCGTGCGCTGTGGCTGGTCATTCTCAAACACACCGTGCGCCAACATCCTCTTCATGGCGTCCAAATCGCCGTGGCTCGCCGGCAGGTCAACGACCCCGTACTCCGCATATTGCCCACGAGTCGCGTCCGCAAAGCCCCACTTGGGGGAGAACGCGGCCATGTACGACTTGCCGTTGACCATGACTCGCCACACGAGAATGTCGAGTTCGACGTCGTCTTCATATCGGAATACCCACTCCACCGAGCAGTCCGCTGGGCGGTCCCATCGAGCTGTGGGGGCGTTCTCGAGTAACCACACGACCAGGTGGTCGTGTCGACGGCGTGCTGCGACCCGCAGCGCCTCCGGTGGATCGTACCGCGCCACGCAGTGGAGCCACAGGACGCTCTCCACGTTGCCTCGCTCGACCGCAAAGTACATGACGTACGCTGGCATCGACCCGACGGGCGCCGCCGTTAGCATGGCGCGCTCGCGATCCAGATGGAACGCCAGTGCCTGAGCCGACCCCTCGAGTCGTGGACACTCACGGACAATGTGGTCCACGACGCGTCGGCTCAGTCGCTGGCTCGTCGGCCGTGGCGTCGTGAATCGGCACACGGCCGTCCAGCACGCGTAGCCCATCGCGAGGTACCGCGCGCGCGTGGCGGAGAACGGCGCGTCATCAAACTGGTTCGAGCGGAGCGCGGCGTCGACGCCGTCGAGGCGGTTTTCCTCGGCGAACACCCAAAAGCGGTAGACGTCGTCGTCGTGCAAGAAGGATAACAGCGCGTACAGCAGTCCGCTGTCCACGAAGGCGCCCCGCCACATGACACCACAGGTCGATGGGTTGGGCGAAGCGTTGTGGAGAAAATGGCGACGGGATCTCAGGAGGAACGGGGGTATGGGGTGTTATTGGGACCGAATCTGCGACGTGTGACGAGGAGCTCCTCAATGTTGGCGGTCAACGTGCTAGACGTTGTCGTGGTCGAGGAAATACATGAGTAGTGCGCGTTGCAGCCAGGTGTAGATCGGGAGCCCCATACAGGTCAGCATTTTGGTCGTGTTGAGGACTTTTAACAGACTCGTGACCTTCGAAGAGATCGGCGAAAAGGTTCATGGTGTGACTATCAGGCTCTCTACTGAATATCGCATCTTCGACGTGTGTGAAAACTCCTGCTGCCTGCGCACTCGTCACTTGTCTTTTGTCCGTGGCACTGCGGTCTTCGCTCCTACGAGTCGCCATGTTGATGACTTATCTTCATCCATCCATCCATCGTGCGCCCAATGCCACGTATCTGATCGGTCAACAACATGCCACGCGCAACGAATTCCAATCATTGGTGCTCACTGCCAGTCGTAACCCAGGCAGCGTATCCCATTCACATTTACCTCATTTTAACAACTCCGAGCGTCCAGCAAACGTGCGATCTCCCTCTGGCCATAGTTCTGAGCCGACCGCCGTGCCGTCTCCAAACAACGCACCGCCAAACATGGCTCCACGCCACATTCACGCCCACAAGACGGCACAATATCGTCCAACAGCCACGCCAACAGCGGTCGCTTGTCGAACTGCACGGCCCACCGCACGACACGCGTCGAAAACAAGGACGGCGCTTTTGTCAAAAACCACTTCACCTTGTCCGCGTTTCTGGTCGTGCGAAGTACCAACCGGAAGAGCATGGGGGTCAGCTCCATTTTCGGGTGGTGGACGTGATCCAGTCGCTCCAAAGTTGCGATCGTGCCGTGCTCGATGGCCCATTTGGGAAGCCACAAGACAGCACACAGGAAATCTGGGTTGTACACATCGATCACAACTCGGACAAGCTCACGAAGATTGGCCATTGTTGTGGGCGTCCGTGGCCAGCAAGCGTGTGAATGGCTGTAGTCTGGCCACCCGAGCTGCGCTTGCTTCATGGCATACCGCTTCTCGACGTCGTTGATCGTGTCAAACATTTTTTGCTCCAATCGGTTCTCAACAAGCCCGTGCTGGAGTTGCCAAGCGAGGGCTTCAAAGGCTCCATATTTAAGCATCGGTTTTCTCCATACCCGGGAGCTCGGTATAACCTCCGGCTCGTTGTGACGTAAGGCAAAAGAGTGTAAAAACTCGGCGATTTCTCGGGTTGACGCTGCCGCCCACGCCGACGGCGACCACCACCGACAGTCTCCAACAAGCCACCGCACGAAGACCAGATCGCCACTCTGCGCCGCGTCATTGAGCCACGTGGACTCCCACTCTTGAACAACAGATCCATCGCTCTGTCGCAGACGCTCCAAAAGCCATTGGAACACGACCCGATGTCCATTGCGAGCCGCGCGGCTAGCATGGTCAGCCTCGACTCGGGCGCCGCACTCATCGACGAGCCACAGAGCGGTGATAAGCTGGCCGTGCGAACTCGCAACCCCTAGACAACAAGAGTTCAAGTGCTGCGCAGAGATCTCGGGGAACGTTTCGACCAACCAGCGCAAGACATGGACATGCCCTTTCTCCACGACGCGATGTAGCGCATTGAATACTTGGTCCGGTTGCTTGATGTGCGTTGCAGCCCAGTGGGAAACTTCGAGGTGACCATGAACGGCGGCCTCCATGAGGATCGTGTCGTTCTCGAACAGGTTCGTATCGAGCTCGTACAACCAATGCAACACGTTGAGATGACCGGCTTTTGCTGCCCACCTGGCTGTTCGCTGAGGATAGTCGTTCTGGAACACGCCATGTCCAAGCATGCGCTTTATCGCGTCCAAGTCGCCGTGGGACGCCGGCAGATCGATCACCCCGTGACAAGTCGGTCCCCACCAGAGATACGAGTCGGCAAACCCCCATTTTGGAGAAAATGCCGACACGTCTGTCTTGCCTTCGCACATCATACGCCACGCCAAAATCCCGAGCTCAGGATCATCTACATACCGAAACGCCCACTCCACAGAACAACCGGGCGTTTCCCACCGAGCCGTCCGCGCATGATCAAGCAACCACACAATCACGTGGTCGTGGCCCTCACGGGCCGCACACTGTAGAGCGATCGGTGGGTCGTACCGCGCCACATGATGCAGCCACATGACGCTCTCCAGATTGCCTTCCGTCGCAGCAAAGTACATCACGTACGCCGGCACTGACCCGACAGGCGCTGCCGTCAACATGGCTCGTACGCGGTCTGGATGGTCTTGAGACACCACTCGGTCGTGGATGGTGAGCTCATGGACGATGTGATTCACGACCCGGCGGCTGAGACGGTGGCTCGTCGGTGATGACGACTTCGTGAGTCGAGCCACCGCGGTCCAGCACGCATACCCCATCGCGAGGTGTTGCGCGCGTGCTCGTGAGACGGGTGCGTCGTCAAACTGGCTGGACGACAGCGCGTCGCGGACGCCTTGGACGTGGTGTTCTTCGGCAAAGACCCAGAATCGGTAGACGTCGTCGTGGTCGAGATACGCGAGCAGCGCGCGCAGCAGCCAGTCGTTCGTGGCGGGCCACATCGTGACCTGGGGAGGCGTTCGACGTGACGGGAGTCGTGCGCTCAGCGCTGAACGTGGGTTGTGTTGTTCCAAGCAAGTGAGATCGTCAAAAAGACAGGAGATGCGTGACCATCACTCTCTTGTTGAACCCACTCAGCTGGGATTCCGAGGAGCTCGACCGAATGTCTTGACGCCAATTGATTCGACTTGTCTTCTCGTCTAGTGCAGTTTCACGCGACACCTATTCACTCACATAGCGTCTTCTTCTCTCTCTACATCGGATGCAATCGATCTATCACCCTGCGAGTTGTCAATCTTGAAACAGATCGCCGAAAGCCGGTCCATGGCACGATCCGCCAACTCGGCATAGCTTCCACATCGCTTCATACTACCAACTGCGGCACCTAGTTGCAGAACCGGTAGTAAAGTCGCTGCGCTGCGCTGAGTTAGTCGATGCGCTGTCGCAGAAAGCCAACGCATCACCCGAGACGAGCCCCCCACGATGATGCCATGATGGCCACGGAACATCTCGACGCGGCAATAGTCAATTACTGGCATTTTGGTTGTGGAGGTGACAATCCCGGGGAGGTGTCATCCTCGACCCGAAAACGTGCACCGATTCCTTGCCACAGAGACGGATCACGAGCGACGGGTGTCCACTGCTGCAATTGACGAGCTGCATCCTCATGACCAAACTTGGACGCGGTCCAAAGTGCCGTGCGCACACAATGTCGCAGGATCTCGGTCGACAACTCAGAATACCGACACGGGTCGGCACGCCGTGGCAAGAAGGTTTGGAAGACCCACTGGAAGATGCCGCGCTTGCCGTGCGTGACTGCCCATCGCACGACCAGCGTCGTGAAGAAGTCGGGGCGTTGCTCGAGATACCATCGCACGACGTTTTCGCGAGAGGATCGGAGCAGCAGTCCATCTAAGAGTCGTCGGGTGAGGATACCGTCGTGACCGATCGCGGCGAGACGCTCGATAGAGTGGAGCGTACCGTGGCGCACTGCCCACTTGGGTAACCACGTGACTTGACGCAGATACACGGGATCGTAGACGTCGATGATGAGACGCATCACCTCTCGCAAGCGGTACATCTTCCGAGCTGACATGGGATTAATAGCTGACGGATACTCGCCAAGTCGTATCTGTTTGCTAGCATGTTCCCGCTCGTATTTCTGGATCACACAAAGTGCCTCTCTCCCCAAAAACTGCGATCGGAATCCATGCTGCAGGAGCCACTCAAGCGTATCCAGACAGATCAGCCCGGACCAACGATGCGCTACCGTCAATGGTTCCGACCGCGCACGAGTTGATTCATAAAGAAACGCCAATACCTCCGAGCTGGGGCGGTTTGAGGCCTGACGGAATGCGTCGGGATACCAGAGATTGAGCTCGTCTACAAACGATCGCAGTAACTTGACGTTATTGCTCTCAATGGCCGCTACAAACAAAACCCGAACTTCCTCGTTGGAGAGAGTACCCGCCTCCATGCGGCGTCGCACAATCCACGTGGCGATCTCGGTGTGTCCACAAAACTTGTATGCCTTGTCAAACGTGATTGAGGGTAGTTGTAGGTCCTGCTTGCCCAATGGCGTGTCGAGAAGGTATCGACGGCTCGCGAACACGTGGAGGATGGACGTGTCAAAGGTCGCACGGTCCCCCACGGCGTCTAGCATGCACTGGAGTACCGCGGAGTGGTTATCTCCTACCGCCTTCCACATGACCCATTCAGAGATTACGCTGGTGCCGAGCGTGACCAGCCGCGGGACGATGGACCACTGGCCATTCTCGACAGCGACGTAGAGTAACGACGGGCTCTTGAGCACGTACGGGTAGCGATCGCACAAATAATCGACCACAGCAAACTGGCCGGATGCAATGGCCGATCTCACGACCTCGGATACAAAGTCCGAGCCGAACAGCGCGTGCCTCATTAGACGCTCAACGCCGACGACGTCTCCTCGCTGCGCAGCCCCACTGGCCACCTGGTAGGAGGTCTTGGACTTTTGGAACCCCCAGGCTGCACTCATCGTAAAGTAATGGCTGCAACCGGGCGTCGTCGTACGCCACGCCATCACGCCAAGATTTTCATCGTCTGTGCGCCTCCAATCCACGACGATACGGTCATGCGGATGGTCTAGCAGCCACTCAACCACGTCAGCGTGTCCGTGCCGCGCAGCACACTCGAGTGCCTTTCCCTGGTCATACCGAGCGACCTCGTGGACCCACACGACGCTCTCGAGGAGGCCGCGCCGCGCAGCCGCGTACATGACGAACTGGAGCTTGGCGTGGGCGTCCCAATGTAATCCTCTCGGATTGGCGTTCGTTGGAACGCAGTGATGCCGCTTGATGGGGTCCTCCGTACAGCCGTCGACCGTATCTCGATCGCGACCACATTGCTCACACACTGGCGTCCACGTCAGCGACGCACGGTGGAGGCCCGCGCGTGACGGCGGCCATTCCGCCCACACGGCCGTCCGCAGCACGTGCCGTCGATCCACGTACGTCGAGATGCCGAGACGCTCGAGCTCCGCGACCACGGCGTCCACGGTCGTCTCGCCCAGCCGCCAGTTCCATTTGGTGCGCGGCATGGGCGACTCGCGCGCGAGCGTGCGCAGCACCGACCACATCGAGTGGACCATTCCAAGCCGCCGCGCGTGGGCCACGGCGATCACGCCGTGCTGCTCGAGATCCGCACGCACCGCGGTGAGCCCCTCGTCGACTGCGAGCAGCCAGAGCACGTGGAGGGCGTCGCCGTCGTCCTCGAGGGACGCGACCAGCTCATGTAGCACTACGGCATCCCACAGCCTCGCGGTGCGCGCCATGTCTCCGGGTTTGGCTCTCCGAAGAAGATCGGGCTGGCTGCCTGTCCCCATTCCACACGACCATCACTCACTAGATCTCGTTTGGATCTCAATACTGGCCCCCCCAGAACTCGGAAAAAGTGAGACCATGGCGACCATGGCAACCCGTGTGTGTGGCCTGCTGGGCGACGCGACGCGTGTGCGCCACGTCGCCGTCGTCGGCGCTGACGCCACGACCACGCGGACGCTCGTTCACGCGCTTGTTGCCAGCACGGAGACAGCGAGAGCGACCGACGAGACCGCCTATGATGGTGCTGTCGAGAGCGGGCTGACGATCACGCCGGTCGTCGTGGAGGCGAGGGACCTCGGCGATGCGACGGGAGAATACCTCGTGAACGTCATCGAGGCGCGTGACAGCGCCGACTGCGTGGGCGAGCTTGACCCCGCACTGGCGCTGTGTGACGGTGTGCTCGTGGTCGTCGATTATGGCGACGGCGTGGGCCTCCTCGTGGAGACGGCGCTGCGCAAGGCCGTCGTGCTCGACAAGCAGATCCTGCTGCTAGTCGACAAGATGGGGAAGCTCGTTATGGGCGTCGAGACGGTACCCTCGAGTGCGGTGGAGCGAGTCGATTCGACGGTGAACGCGGTGATTCGTGGGGCGTCGACGAGCGACCAAGACTACGAGGCGAGACGCGTGGATCCTGCGCTAGGCACCGTGGCGTTCGGCTCGCTCGTCGGTGGCTGGGGCTTCACGATCGCGCAGCTCAGCGCGGTCTACGCACCGCGATTTGATACGGACGAGTCGACGATGACACAACGATTGTGGCCGTCGGATGCCCACGGTCGCCTCGAGCCTCGTACCGGAGACTCGTCGACATGTGGTTTCGACGCGCTAGTGGCCGCACCATTGCGAGACGCACTGCAGGCCATTCGAAGAGGCGACGACGCGGAAGCTCAACACATACTCACTTCCATGGGCGTGTACCCTCGGAACCGCATCACCTCCAGCGGGGTCAACAGCTGGCTCCCTCTCCGAATGAGCGTACTCAACATGATCCTCCGTCGCGTACCATCGCCCGCGACGTCTCCGCAGACACAGATCAGTGACGATCGATGCACGTGGTCGAATGACATCAAAAGCTGCCGTGCTCGCGGAGCTCTCGTGGCACACGTTGTCAAACTTCTGCCTCCGCCACGACCTCTGGGTCGGTGTCTCGCTGTCGCACGGGTGCTGTCGGGAAGAGTTGCAGCCCAACAGGACGTCCACGTGGTCACTCCTTCGCCCACAGATCTAGTCACTAGCGAGCGTCATTACCCGGCCAAAATCGAAGCCGTGGGTTTACTCATCGGGAACAGCGTCGTCACTGTCACAAGTGTCATCCCCGCTGGAAGCCTGTGCGTCTTGAGTGGCGTGGACGAGGCGATACACAAGACCGGTGTCATCACGACGTGTGAACCGACTGACGTCGCGAACTCATTTCTATTTCGACGGCTCATGGCCGCCTCGTTGAGTTTCATACCGTCGACCGTGCGTGTTACACTGACCCCCCGGGATCCAAAGCACCAGCCAGCCCTAGTGACCGCATTGGAGCGCCTCGCCTCGATTGATCGTGCAATAGAATGCAATCCCGACGGCTCGGGACAACTCACACTGTCGGCGACCTCACCGAAAACGCTACGCCGAGGTATCACTGCCCTCCAAGATACTCTTGCATTCGCGTATTCTGTTTCTGCGCCAACGTTGTGCTATCGGGAAACAGTGGCATTGCCTTCGCCACGCGTATTCCTGTCAAAATCGCCGAACAAGAACGTCAAACTCCGTTGCGAGGCTGAACCGCTCGATCGTGGATTGGCGCGGGACTTGTTATTGTCAACGGGATACTCGTTGGCGCGTCGGCAGACTCGACTCGCCAATACATTCGGATGGGGTGAGTCAGACGTGCGAGCCATTTTATCGGGCCTTGACGTCCGGTATCCAGCCGCGAACCTTCTCCTCGACGAGACACCGTCGCGACACATCCGCTTTGATCTCTTGGAGGAGCCTATGGTCGCAGGGTTCGCGTGGGCCACTAGCTTTGGTGTGTTGTGTGAAGAACCTCTTTTTGGTGTTCTGATCAGGTTGCGTGAGACATGGCTCTTCGGCATGGAACGTCACTGGAAGCGCGGCCAGATCATTGTCGCGATGCGGCGGATTGTGTCTGCCTGCCAGCTAGCGTCCTCACCCGCGCTGCTAGCACCGGTCTTCACAGTAGAAATTTCGTGTCACGCAGACGACACCGCTGCTTGCATGACTGTGATGCAGTCCCATGGAGCGCAACTTGACAGCCAGAACGAGTCCAAGACTAGTACGCGCTTCCACGTACCAGCCGCCCAGTGTTTCGATCTCGATCAAGTGGTCCGCGCTGTGGTCCGCGAGGGCAACGCGCTGTCCATACTTGCTGCTTTCGATCATTACGAACAAGTTGACGGCGATCCGCTGGATCCAGGCACACCTGCTGGTCGTATCGTACGGGAGATTCGCCTCCACAAGAATTTGGAACCGGAAATCCGCCCACTCGATGTTTTCCATGATACCGACGGGTGAAAGAAGTTGTTGTGAGCTGTCTACGGTGCGCGATGGCGAAGTACCAGCTGTGCTAAGTTTATCACAATACGTGCTGCCGCCAGCCGAGACCACGATCGACGGTGCGCTCTTCTCGGCTCGTCGCTGACCTTCTCCCAGCAGCCACGACGGCAGTTCGTCCAGCAGAGTGAAATCCATTACCACGGTCGTGAGTTCGTCCACACTGCCAACATTCTTTGGCCATTTCTTGACCGGATTGTGGGCGATCGAGAGCGCCAGGTACCGGTTGTTGGCAAGCAAGTCGTCCGGGATCTCGGTCAGGCGGTTGTACATCATCGAAAAGCGGTCAGGTCGCATGCGCGCGACGCTCGGTGGAATCGCAGTGAATTGGGAGCGCTCAATGAAGAGGTTTAGAAGTCGACGCCATTTCGTGTCTAGGTCATCCGGTAACGAGCTCAAGTTTGTTGCCGCCAAGTTGATGTTCGTGAGCGACGTTGGGAAGTGGGAAGATTGCAGCGCGAGCGGAAGCTCGGTCATGTTGATACGTGCAAGTGTGAGGAACTGCAGCGACTTGTGGTTAATACCGAGGAGCTCGGCTCGCTCCCCCCAGTCGACGAGCGTACTGTTGGCGATCTCCAGGCCTACGAGGTTACCCAGGTGCTGGAGTCGAGGCGGAATCGAGAGGCTTGGGCAGTGCGCGATGATGAGCGAGCTCACACCTTGTGGGCTCACACTAGCGAGGGCTGCGTCGATTTCGTCTGCCGTACCGGAAATACCCCGGCGATAGCAGTTGATCTCGAGTACAGTGCAAGAAAACTGGTTGACAAACCACGGCTGTGAACTGGATTTGCACCCGAGTTTGTGCTCAACGGGCGCACGCAAACTGACACAATCTGCGTGGATGTGGAGGGCCAACACTACGGCGCCCCAAGCGACAAATAACGCGTGGACTATCCTTAGAGAGAGCAGCGAGCGGTGAAACGACTTGGATCGTCGTTGACGAGTCAGTGGCTTCGCCGGCACTTCAAGCTCGACGGCTTCGGTGGTTCCAAGCGACGCTGGGACGACAAGACGTTCAATATGGCGCACGCAGGTGGCCATGCTATAGAACGGCATCAACTTTGAGACCAAGTCAAGCCAACTCGTGACTCCGATCTGCTGTGCGGCCTTGATGGTGTTCATGAGGAACACGTCGTCATACGGTACGTCGAACGCGTTCTCGGCGCCGCTTGCTCGGTTAAAGTTGTCGACCAAGGCCACGAGGATCATCGAATACACCGTCCGCACTGGTACGACAAACGCCGAGACGAAATCGAGCATGAGGTCGCTCCAGATGTAGCGGAACCGCTGCAACGCCGGCCAGCGGTGGGTCGTGAGGTAGACGGCCGGCGCGGCCCAACAATTGATCGCCAGCACAGCCACGTAGAACGTGTTGATGGATCGTTGAGAGACTAGCAGGCTGCACTTGTACGCCTGGAAGGTCTGCAGTGCGATCTCGATCATTTCGCGCAGCAGAAACCGTACTTCGAAGGCATTGGCCGAGGGCATCAAGGGACACAATAGCGTACTGAGTCTGGACCATAGTGCGAAGAAGATGTGGGACAGTCGGCACGAGCGCTTCCAATGGTATTGGCTCGGCGCTGGGAACGCGAGACGACGGTGACGCACCGAAACCCACAGAAGGGCGATCACGTGGCTCCAGAAGTATACGACCACGACCGCGTAGCAGGCGATAACGAACGGGATGGCCTTGAGCGGCAGCAAGCCGGTGGCCTCGAGCAGGTACCCACGTCGGATCGTATGCCCGACATAGTAAATCGCCACGAGCCCGAGCGCGATGAACCCATTGAGCCCGCACGTGGTCAACACAAAGACCCACGTGAGCGCGTACCGTGCGCGTGGGAGTGCGACCCACAGCGTCGTGGGCGCGTCCTCGACGTTTGGCACGCCGTGGGGCGCGACGGCCGTCAGTGCCGCCATCCCTGTCGAGCACAGACGGCTGATGATCCAGTAGTCTCCGTACCCAACCTGGGGCCATCATCACTTAAATATAGCCACCACCAAGGACAACGAGTTTGCTCCCAGCGTGATCAATCGGGACGAGATCTGGAAAGCGGGAGAAGATTGGGAAAAGTCCAGTTTAGTCCGGACTTGCGGAGTGTCCGTAGCTTCCCACCGGCGACGTTATGGTGGTCGACGGTTGATGACGAGCGCGTCACGGCGCGGCGCTTCGCTCCGCTTCGAGATGGGGTTCACACAGCCCGAAGTGAGTCCTACGCCGCAACGATACAGTCGTAATCACCCGCAACGTTCACGGTGAGCTGTTCACCACAAGCGCCGCAAGGAATAATCTGTGACGTGGCGCAATGGATCACGCACGATCGACGCGACCTGCGCCAAGATGACGCAATACGTAATCACTGTTCCATTTGATTAAAGAGGTTTGTGCCAAGCGCACGAACCGAAGATCTGACGAATCGATGAGTCGAGATCCTTCTATTGGGAGTGGGCCACGCCAATGTATTCTGTATCGCAGGTTGCGCATGCAGCGACGGGACATTTGGATTGCGGGATCGGGTGGAATGATGGTCAAAAATGTCGCAGATTGTTTCAGCTGAGACCCGAGTGAGACACCAAAAGAGCTCCTCGTGGTCGGTGCGAGAGAACTCGCCCATCAGTATGGAATTCTCCGAACGACGCACAAGTCAAAACCCCCCGACGACGACAACGACAACAGCGATGATAGCGACCATGGCCATGCCCACGCGGCCGTCTCCGCTCTTCTCCCCGGCGATGCAGCAGCACTCGGCGCGCGCCGCACACACGTTCAGCGCCGCCTCTGCTACGGGCACGCCGACGGCGCGCAACGTCACGGCGATCATCCACAGCCCCGAGCGCAGCGCCATGCTGTGCCGGTACCCGAGCAAGCTCTGCGATATGCTGCGCAGCGAGAAGCGCGGCGGCGGGCTCCACCGCTTCTGCGCGTACCACCGCGAGCGCGCCAACATCAACCAACGCCGCGTCGACCACCGACGGCGGCTGCGCAAGAAAGGCCTGCCGGTGCCGCCGCTCGAGCGCGCGCCGAGCCACTGGCAGACCACCGACGTCATGATGCGCCACAGCGATTCACAGCGACAGGCGGAGCTCGACCACGACGATGGAGCCGATTTCGTCAAGAGCGAAGCGCACCAGGATCCCGACCATTACATGCCCGCGATGGCAAACGCCGACTTGTTTGATGCGATGGAATCCGCTCCGCCGCTACTACCGGACTTTTCTGATGCCGACCTCCAAGAGCTCATGCAGCTGCTGGACGATGTGGATGGCGACAAGACGATGTTCTCCATAAAGGAAGAGACCGTGGCCGAGGACGACCGAACCTAATGGGGCCAGTCCGCGATGGATCCAGCGAGAAACCACAAACACACACATAGCACATAGTTAGTATTATTCTAGAACACAGATAAAGAGAGGCGCATAGAGACGGGATGGAGATGATGTATATGAATCCAATATTTGGAGCGCGCTGCGTGGCGCTGGTGTTCGACCAAAGTCAATTTTTGCCTTGATCACGTTGAAGTTGATTTTGACATGGGTTCTCGCCCTCCTTCGACGCATGTGGGTCGTGACTAAACTGGCCAATATAAGTATACCGGTTGGAAGGGTAAAACCGGTAGTACCGATTTGATCAGCCAATCAACTGCAAGATCCGTGCCATTGGTTCACAAGCAACGACGCGATGGAAGCCAACGCCTTGGTCCCCGATTCGTGTGATCACTTTGGAATTTCTTTCAGACCCCTCGAGTCGGGGGATGGGATGTGGAAGTTTGGTTGCCTTGTACAAACGTTTGTGAAGGGATGTGCACACAGTCTTCTTTCGCCTGAGCTTGAATGCTGATAAAAGACTACCCGCTGAATTATCATAACGCTGATCACAAACAAACATACACATTGCATACGTATTGCGAATGACGGACAAGTAGGCTAGTTTAAATTGCGAACACCTTGTCGCAGGGGTGCATGGGTGCGTTCCGTAGCAGAGCATCCGGCTCCGACTAGTACAACAACTACTACTACTACGTAGTAGTAGTAGTTTACTAGTAAAGCAAGCACGATGTCGAACCGCGTGAATGAATGACTCGTTTGGAGCAGCATGGGATCACGCCAAGATCATGTGAGCTTAATGGCATGAATTTCAGACGATACTCTCGATTGCGGTGGAGCCACGGTTGTGACCAGTGCCATCTAGACTTGGCACTCGGCGTCCTCCTAACGACCACACGAATGGAAGTCTCTTTTCCACTCTGTGAGTCCAGCGTACTGAGATGGAAGCCCAGATATCCGTGGGCGTCAGCGCATCACGATCGGTGGCTGTCGCATCACGCTGAGGTGACCCGCGCGTGACGTGTGTGGCTCCGCAACGTCGGTGACGTCCGTGGACGTGGTCGACATGAACGTTCTCCCTCGTCCAGTTGTGGCCCAAATCAACCCATGCAGTTATCTATGGTATTCTTCGCGACATCCGTAAATAACGCCTCCTGGAGATGGGTGGGTCAGCGAACGAGAACCCGGCAAGTTGAAGATGACCTTTTGAAAACCCGACCCGTTTCCATGTTTGCCCGGACCAGAAGCAACTGCAAGAAAAAACACACACACACAACGGCAACAAATAATGGACGACGCCGACGGCCGCGACGACGGCGCATTTCTCGACAACGAGCGTGAGGACGACGCTGCCAGTCGCTCCAGTGACGGAGAAGACATGGCACCACCGTCTCCACGCGAAACCGCGGAGTCAAACGCACCAGGAGACGCTGCGGACGGCGCGGCGCCAGAAGACGACATTGCCACTCGCCGCACGGCGTTACTGGAGAAGATCGCGCTGTTTGAAAAGCGCGGCGCGATCCTGCCAAGCGACGCGCACACGCTGCGCTTCCAGGTCCACGAGAGCACGAGCGGGCTGTGGCCCGCGGTCGAGGAGCGGCTCAAGCAGCTCGCGTTCACGTGGAACCCGTACCAGGACTACAGCGCCGAGGAGCGGCGCGAACAGGAGAAGACGATGGCCAAGACGGTCGCGGGAAGTAACACAACGGTCAAGCGACCGGGCAAGCAAGTTGCGAAAAAGAAGAAGGACTTTTACGAACTGCTCGGCCTCAGCGGACGCGACGCGACTGCCGACGAAATCAAAAAGCAGTTTCGCAAACTCGCGCTGCAGTTGCATCCAGACAAGCAGCAGCAGGCAGCGTCGTCGGGCGCCACCAACGAGGAGGATGAACTGCCCACTGGTGTACCCGACTCGACCGAGTTTGCGCGACTTCGAGTCGCGTATGAGACGCTTAGCGACCCGGAGCAGCGAGCCGCGTACGATGCGAAACTGGTCGAGATGGAATCCGGTATCACGGCTGCCGACGCTTTCATGGAAGGCATCCACGTCAAAGACCAGATTGCGATCGAGGCGTCGACGGATTTCGCATCGTTGGAGTGGATGGCGCGCGTCAAGCACAAGATGGACGTGATGGACCGCATCGCTGAGTGGGCCAAGCTGCTCCACATCCGAGCAACCGATCTGCGCTTCGAGACGGGCGAGCCGTGCGTCGGCAAGGGGTGCGGTAAGATCGTATCGATGGATCGCGACTTAGAGTGCTATGGATCACCAAGACGACGTGTGTATGTGTGCCTTCTACACAAGTACATCCACGCGTGTGACGAAAGCTGTACTAGCCACTTCGGCGACCCAGAGCTCGACCGCAAAGTCTGTTCTATGCGGGCTTACTGGCTGGTACAAAACTGGATTTTCGACACACTGCAACAGCAACAGATCATTTCCGCGCACCGTGTGAAGCTGGAATCCGAGGAAGAGTCGAAGGGAGAGGATACGAAGCAGCCGGATATCAAGGATGAGTTGGTGGCCTCGGAGATCCACCTTGGTGACGCCATTACAACCTTTTCGTGCGCGAAGGCAGCTGAGTGCTGTAGTCGCAACTGTCGAAACAGATTCCAGTTCCTGGAGGATGGTATTTTCGTTTGCCGCCGTCACGGCATGCCGCATGTTTGCACCTTCAATCAGTGCGGACAACAAGAGCTCAAGCGGGGGCGTTACGTCTGCTGGGTGAGCGGAAAAGTATACGGCCACAAACAAGGAGCGATCGGCACAGGCATGAGAACACGTCGCGTCATGTACACAGATGAGAACGGAGAAAGCGCGTCGATCGACATGGAAGTACCTGTATTGTTACCACTAGGACAGATGACCTCCTTTCTCTTGGAGGGCGGACCAAAGGCAGCCGTTGACCGAAGCTCATCGCTTTCACCCCCGCCTCCTACCGAGAAAACCTGGGGTTACGGCGAAGACGACGACGAGGAAGTGGGATCGCCTTCTCAAATGGCTCGTCCGCGCCGAGCGACAACGGTCGAGAGTTACAAGCGCGCCCGTGAAGAGGAGATGTCTCCAGCGCGTGCCCGGATTCGCCGTCGGCTGGATGAGAAGGTCGAGCAATCAGATCCTTCCTTCCACATTTATTTGCATGTACCTCAAGCTGTCGCCAATTTGCCCAAGATTGCGCTCGAGTTGCAAGAACAAATGCCTGTGTCGCGCGTCGTTCGCGTGGAGGATTCGACTGCTAACAAAGATGAGCCCGAAGAAGTGCCGGTTGTTAACGTGCTTCCAATTCGTGTTCGCCCCCGCAATACTTTAAACTACATCAAGAACTGGATGGAGGAGCTCGCCGAACAGCTAATTTCGATCTGGGACCAGCAGCTTTTTTGGGGAGACACGCTCATCGGTGATGAAGGTAAAGTGATGACCCTTGAAGAGCACGGTATCCACGACGGTGTTCACCTCGAACTTCGTCTTCATGATGATTGCCCTCTCCTGGTCGGCAATTGGGCGGGCAAGCAAACCACTGCAGGGGAATATAACACGGTTCAGATCTCAAAAGAAGCTGAAGAGGATTTGGACGAGGAGCAAGAGGAGCAACAGGAAGTCATTCAAGCCGAGGAGGAGGCGTTCCAGCGTGACTGGCTGAGTCGCAAGCGAGAAAAGATGGAGCAGGTTGGCGCGATCAATCACGTGGAGGTGATCGAATACCAAGGCAATGTTCCGAAACTCCTCGGTGTGATTCCCGAGCGACCTCGAGACCTGAAGAGACTAGCAGGTTCATCAACGGAGTCGACCAAGCCCATCAACGTGAAACACCTGGAGATCAAGCGCTCGGCTGAAAAAGATGCTGTCGTGATGAAGACTGTTGCGGCAACTGCTATACCTGTCAAGAAGCAGAAGAAATAACGCAATGATCAATGTTTATCATGTCGCACGCAATCGGAAGTCCAAGACAAACAAAGCGAAAACATCTCACTGTACTCAATCAAGTTGGACATATTTGCAAAAAAAAAGTTTTCAATATGATCACAGACTTTGCACAATGTTGTACTTGACAAAGCGCACATGGTCCTGCGAGGTTCTATTGCTTGTCGAGCAGGTCCGCGAAGAATCGCCGGCAGCTCTCGAAGAGCGACATCGTGATCGCGGTCGACGGTGCGTGGAAGGCGACGCGAGCTCCAGCTCCCTTGTACAATGCCAGCACACCTTCCGATCTAGATATGACGACAGTCAGTCTTGGTCACCAAACAAAAAATGACGGAATGCGGACTCTATCTCACCTAATGACTTGGGTGAGACCGTCAACAATACCATTGTAGGCCACAGCGTTTGCTTCTGCTGCGTACGCGCGTTGTACCTATGTCCGCGACAGATAATATGAGGTGACGCCATGCACACCACGCTAAGCACGTGCAGACTAGCTACCCACCTGCAGTCGAAGCTTGATCATGTCGAGCGGGTTCGTGATGAGCGAGGCCGCCGCGCCAGCGCTCGCGGCGCTCAGCAGCGTGTACTGGGGGGACAGCTCACTCGTCTTGAGGTAGTTTTCAAGCAGCGCTTTGTTCTACACATGGGCACAAGCAGTCCCATCCGTTAGATGATTAATCCTCCAACGAACGAACATGGCAGACGTCGTGACGAACCTTTTCATAAAACATAAAGTACAAGGCCGAGAACGGGCCAAACGATAGCAGCGTCGCTCCGTATCCTTTGTACAACCCACCCAAACGCTCGGTTTGCATGATCGTTTGGACGGCGTGGAGCGTGTTTCGGTAGTAGACACGCTGACTAACCGCGCCCTCCGAGGCCGCCACAGGCAGCTGCACTTGCATGCGCTCTTTGATGACGTCGATGGGCACCCAGAGCACACAACTAAACGCCTCGGCGAGCATCCCGGCGCCGAGATACAGCAGCGACGGGTTTTCACGAAACACGCTGACGCCTTGCAACGAGTCCTTGGAGACTTCGTAGGATGTCAGGTAAAGACACGTCGCGGGCGCGGACCCGATCATGCTGACGCCGAGGCCGCGGTAGAGGCCGCGCAAGTGCGCCACGCTCATGTTGCGCAGCTGAAGCACGCCGAAGAAGCCCTGCTTGGCGGCTGTGCTCGCCTGGAGCCGCGCCTTGACCGTGTCGATCGGGTGGCAGAAGATCCGGCCGACCATGCCCGCCGACGCGCTGCCCAGCAGCGTCGGCAACTGGTCCGAGAACTACGCGCGAAGCACACGGTTAGACGCGCCTTCGCACGGACTATCGAATGGGCGCGTACGCAGCGCCATGCGATGCGCCCTCGCGCCGCCAGATCGCAAGGAAACCCACCGACGAGGCTTCATCGCGCGGCGCCATGATCCCAACGGAATTCCGACGCCGCCGCGTCCGTAACGAACGGCGGCGTATTATACGCGTCCAGTTGAAGTGGGCTCAAAGTAACCAACGCTGGATCATGCTTCAATCCAACGCCGACTTGCGATCCACATCACCTGTGTCACCTTTCTTTCTCCCCTCCCTCCCCTTCTTCTCATTTCGACCCGACCCGCCACTTTAAACCCATATCCACCCAACCCGGACCGCTTTGCCTCTACTTGTTTGGCTCTCGCATCCCGGGCTCGACCCATCATGGGTTTTCATGAGATGGGATCCTGGAAAAACCCACCCGTCACGTGATGACAACAGAACCTCTCCCCCCCTTCTTGTGGGAAAAAAATCTTGAGCCCCGTGTCGTGTGCGCTGGCGCCAGGAAAGTGCGATCGGCCATCCCCGATCTCCGCGGCGTCGAGCACCCGTCAGACGCGAAACAGACACCAGACGACCACGACCACCATGGCGGGCGGCGACGAGTGGGTCGACGTGCAGAAGAACACGTTCACGCGAGTGCGTTGGTGGCGTTGTGTGGGGGATTGATGGGAGATAAAAAAGGGAAAGCTCATGGCTTTGTTTGGTGGTGGTCTAGTGGGCGAACACGTACCTGTCGCGCAAGCGCATGCAGATCGACGATCTGTACGAGGACCTCGCGGACGGCATCCGCCTGATCGCGCTGCTGCAGATCATCTGCCGCGAAAAAGTGTGCAAGGTACGAGGGAAACCCAGCGAACAATGGAGGAGGAGGATGGTTCTTATGGAGACTGTGGGGATGGTGGTAGAAATTCAACAAGAAGCCGCGCATGCGCATCCAGAAGATGGAGAACCTGAACATGGCGTTCGCGTTCATGCAGAAGAAGAACGTGAACTTGACGAACCTGGGCTCGTCGGACATTTTGGACGGCAACCAGAAGCTCATTCTCGGGCTCATGTGGACGCTGATCAAGTCGTTCCAGGTCGCGGAGATTGACGTCGAGGGCGTCTCGGGCAAGGACGGCCTGCTGCTCTGGGTCAACCGCTCGCTCGCCGACTACCCGACGGTCGAGGTCAAGAACTTTTCGAGCTCGTGGGCCGACGGCATGGCGTTTTGCGCGCTCATCCACCGCTTTTACCCGAGCCTCGTGGACTTTGACAAGCTCAGCCCGGCGAATGCGACCGAGAACGTCACGCGCGCCTTCACGATCGCGCAGGACAAGTTCCGCATCCCGCAGCTGCTCAACGTGGCCGACGTCGCCGGCCAGGAAAAGCCCGACGAAAAGTCGATCATGACGTACGTCTCGCTGCTCTTCAAGGAGTTTGCCTCGGGCGTGCAGAAGAAGAAGGCCGTCACGACCATCAGCAAGGCCGTCAACATTGCGCAGCGCCACCAGGACCTCGCGCTCGAGTACGAGCAGAACGCCTCGGGCCTGCTCGAGTGGATGACCGAGCAGGTCGAGCGCTTCCAGTCGATTAGCCCACCGCGCCGTCTCGCCGAGACCCGCGAGGCGCTCGCGCACCACCTCGAGTACAAGAAGAGCGAAAAGCCGCCGCGCGAGGCTCAGTTTGTGCAGGTGGATAGCTGCGCTGGGCGTTGGATCTCGAGTTGCAAGAACAACAACCGCGACATCCCCGTGCTTGACCCGCCGATCGAGAAGCTCCAGGAAGTCAAGGCCAAGTTGGACGAGCTCGAGAGCTCGTACGAGCTCAAGTTGCGCACGAGCCTCGAGAGCTTCCAGAAGACGGAAGTGTTCCTCGCCAAGGTCGTCAAGGAACTCGAGAAGGTGGAGGCCTGGGCCAAGGACAAGGAGTCGTCGGTTCTCTTTGACGAAGGCCTTCTCGCCACGACCACGGCCGAGGCTGAGGAGAAGCTCGAGAGCATCGGCTTTATCGAGGAGGTGGAGCTGCCGCGTTACAAGCACCTGCTGGCGATGGTGGTAGAGCACTCGCAGGGTCTGAGCGCTGAGAATGCTGAGGCTGCGTCGGCTGTGGATCGCGTCGAAGCGATGAAGGCTTTCGTCACCACTGTGGAGACGAAGATTGACGACACCAAGACGAAGATCCGCGATGCGATTCGTGCCCAGCAGGAAGTGGACGCTGTCGTCAAGGACTGCAAGCTGCTCATGCGCAACCTCAAGTACGTGATCGAGGAGATGGATGAGGAGATTGAAGTCGCCACTCGTGTGGACGACGCCACAAAGGACGGCGTTCTCGCCGCGAAGGCGAACTTTGAGAACGTTCTCGTGCCCAAGGTCCAGGAGACAGTTGTTACGGAGAACGAGAAGCTGCTCGCAAAGAAGGATGTGCTTGTGAACGCTGGCCGAACGAACGACGTAGCTTTGATCGACAAGACTGACGCGCGCGTGAAGCGTCTCTTGGCGACGTGCGCTGAAAAGAACGGCTACTTTGAGGAGCAGCTTGCGAATGTCGAGCGTCGCGATGATATCTGCCGTAAGTTTGCTGATCTCTCGTCCAAGTTCAAGGAGCGCTGCACTTCGAGCACCCAGTCGATCAACACTGTCGACGGTACCTTGGCTGACCAGTTCTCGTCGATGGTGTCACTTCGCCAGAGCCTGTTCCGTGTTGATTCGATGCACAAGCTGTCGATCGACATTGTGGGCAACGGAGAGTTGGATGAAGGTGAGGACGAAACCCCACAGGAACAGCTCGCATCGCTCAATGAGGAGATGGAGGAGCTGGAGAAGGTGAACGAAGAGCTGGAGAAGTTGCGCGTGTTCACGAACCCGTACACGACCGAGACCATCCACAGCCTGCGTGCACAATTCTCGTCGCTCGAGAACGCTGTGCGCGATAAGGTCAAGGCGCTTGAGAAGGAAGTCGCGCTGAGCAAGCTCGGAAACCTTACGGCGCAGCAGATCAAGGAAATCAAGGAGGTCTTTGACCACTTCGACCTGGACAACGATGGCGTGCTCGCACGTGAGGAGTTTATCATGGCCTGCAAGGGTCTCGGTCTCGCGCTGAGCGAGGACGATTGCCACGATCAATTTGACAAGATTGACGAGGACGACAACGACGAGATTTCGTTTGAGGAGTTCTCCAAGTTCTGCGCGGAGCAGCTCCAGAGTGGCTCGTCGCAGGAAGATGTCAAGACTGCATTCGAGATCCTGACGTCGGAGAACCTGACGATGGAGAAGATTGAGGAGCAATTCGAGCCGCTGCTTGTCGAATTCGTCAAGAAGAACAAGGACAAGCTTCTGATGGAAGACGGCGTGACGCTCGACCAGGACAAGTTTGCCAAGTTCATTTTCAGTTTGTAGATGTTTTTAACTGACTCCGATCCCCTTTAGCGCGCCAGCGAGGGTGACGGCCACACGTGAGGTCATTTATGGGCCCATGTCACCTGTGCGCGAGGCGAGTAGATCGTCGACCCCCACCTCATATACAATGCATGCATCGTTTTTAGACTTGGATGGACGGATCCGGCCTGTGCTTTTCAGAGCTCGAACGAGTACGAGATGACCGCGGGCCGTTCCTCGTCTTTGCCCTCGTCGTCTTCGTCGGATTCGGCGTCTTTCGACTCGGCTTTGGGCACCTTGCCGCTCCGCAGCCCGGCAAAGTAGGTCGTGACGCGTGGCGGGTTGGTGCCCTTCTCTTTGCCTGTCTGCGTGGCGTTTTCTGTGGGCAAGTACACCTGCGTGTCGGCCTCGCGGTGAAAGTGGCTGAGGCTCGTCTGGCACGACACGGTCTTGCAGTGGCGCAAGTTGGCGATCTGGAGCGCCTTGCGGCGCAGGCTCCACTCGTTCCAGTCGTACGAGTAGTCAATGTGTTTGTCCACAAAGTGGGTCGGCGTGCTCGTGCTGGCGTCGACCTTGTGGGCCGGTGGCGGTGCCAAGAGTGGGTGGACCCCCGCGGCCGCGGCGCCGATCGCGCCCTGTGGTGTGCCCTGTGGGAATTTGTGGCACAGCTTGAGCAGCGCGCTGAGGCTCGTGTTGGGGAACGCGTCCTGGAGCCGAAGCAAGTAGATGAACGCCGGCTGCTTGGCCGCGAGCCGGAGAATGCCCTGCACGTACCGGCGCGGGTGGAGCATGAACTCTTGGAGCGCGCGCTCGTTGACAAAGACGTGGTAGGCGTTGCGGTACTGGACGACGCCGAGCGACGGGTCGCCCGGCAGCAAGAGCCCGCCGCGCTCGACGATCGTCCAGGGGCAAAAGCCCTGGTACTCGAGCGGGAGCTGCATGAACTCGGGCGTCGTGTCCACGGGCATGCGCACGGGCTCGTTCGAGCCTTCCTCTTCGTTCGGGTTGGTCAGATCGTCGCCGTCGCCGCCATCCACGTCGTCGAGCGTCGTGTCCTCGAGCGCGAACCGGTTCGTGATCCGGAACGACGGCAGCTTGGTCGCTGTGCGGCTCGCACTCGACTTGTCGAGCTGCTGCTCGGCGGGGAACGTCTCGATCTTGTCAAACAGCTCCTCGGACGGGATCGACCCGGCCCTCTTGGCGCGGCGCCAGTGCTCCGAGTCCTCGTCGAGCGAGCGCTCAAACGAGTCTTTGAACAGCATCAACGCCTTGAGCGACCGCGACCGGGCCTGGAGCAGCTCGTGCTCCTGGAGCAGCACCTTCCAGGACTTGCTCACGGCCTCAAAGAGCGGGTACACCTGGGACTTTGGGAGCGACGTGCGCGCGCCGACGAGGTTCTTGAGCGCGCCCAGGTCGTTGCGGAACGTCGCGAGCAGCGTCTCCATCTTGTCGCTCGAGAACGTGATGTCCTCCTCGAGGCTCTGCAAGTACGACAGAAACTGGCGCCGGTTGCCCAGCTCGTCCTGCCAGCGCTGGACAGTCTCCCGCGACGGCGCGTCCTCGTTGTCGTTGTCGTCGTCCTCGGGGCGCGCGCGGTGGTGCACGTGGAGCAGCACTTCGGTGTACTGCGTACACACTTCGTTGGCGTCCATGACCTCGGCCTTGATGAGCCGCGACAGGGCGAGCATCTGGTCTTGGATGTCGTCGGCGCTGAGCGCGATGCCCACGCCGCCTTTGCCCAGCTCCTTGTTGAACAGCCGGATGCCCTCGACGATCCGCATGAGCTCGTCGAGCTGGAAGCGCTTGTCCTCGGGCGCCATGGTCACAAACGTCTTGAGCCCGATGCGCGGGAACACGCTCTCGAGCGCGGCCGCGACTTCCTTTTCGACCTGCCGGTCCACGGGCGTGGCCGTGTCCGCGGCCTCAGCGTCCAGCATGAGTAGCGAGAAAATCTGGCGGTACAGCGCCGTCATGGTCTCAAAGTCGCTCGGCTTTTGCGGCACCAGCGTCGCGATCGACCGCTGGAGCGCGGCGACCCGTTTCTCTTTGCGGTCCCGCTTCTGGCGCAGCGACTCCTCGAGGTGCGCGTACGTGTAGTCAAACTCGAGCTGCATCTTGATGGTCTCGAGCGCCGGGTCATGGGGCTGCACGAGCGCGGCCACGCAACGGTCCACGAGAAACTGCTGGTCCTCGACGGCCATCTCCTTCTCGAGCACGAGCTTGCGCTTGTTGCGGTGGAGCACCATGCGGGCCGCAAAGGCCGCGAGCGTCTCGCTCACCTCGACATTCTGGTACTTGCAGCGCGCGACGACGTCGGCCACGATGCGGGCCGCGTGGTCCATGTCGTGATTGTCTTTGGTTGTATGCTGTGGAGGTGATAGATGGAGAGCCCGTCCGACCCCACGCTTGAGTCGTGCCAACGCCTAGCAGGAGTCGCTATGAATAGGGCGCAGTCTTTTGTAGTTGCGGTGAAACGGATTGCGTGGGTCGGTCATTGATTCCACGGGTGGACGAGCCTTCCACGGTGGGGTCCATCGTGGCCACCACCACGGCGCGTGGAGGCTCCATGATGGGTGCCCGAGAGATCCGAGCGAGCCAAGATACCATTGTTTGGTGACGTTGACATGGGAAGTTCTTAGAAACCTGTGATACGAACATCGCAGCCATCCTGTCTGGAAAGTCCATCATCTCGACGAGTTCCCTCTGGCGATGCTGGCGGCGCGGCGCGTGTTCTCAGTCTCGGGCGCGTGGCCTGCGTCGAGATGCCGTACGAGCGTGTGGCAGCCGCTCGCTGGTGCCACGCGTAGGCTCGCGACGACGGCAGGCGACGCCAACGAGGAGACCGATAACGGAGACCGTGGTCGTAGATCGAGCACGACACGGGAGAAGGCCGCGCAGAAGAACGCGCGCGAGTTTGCGCTGCTGCCAGAGCTGGTGCAGGTGTTTGAGGCCAGCGCGGGCCATCGCGTGGTACCGTTCGATTTCGTGATTCCCAAGGATGGCGATGCCGGGTCGAACAAACTGGTGAAGAAAAACCATCGCCTGCCTGGTCGTGTGAGCGACCCACGAGAGATCCCGTGGCCCAAGGAAGCGCGTGGTATGAACTTTGGTCGTGTGCTTGGCAAGTTCATTAGGAACGTCAAGCACCAGAAGAAACATCCTCGAGTTGTAAACGAACTACGGGCGATGGGGGTTCCATTCGGCGACGAGTACGAAGACTTTCGGTGGGAACAGCAGACCATGGCACCGTTGAGGACGTTCTACAAGATCCACCGGCACTGCCTTGTGCCAGAAGGTTTTGAAGTGCCACGTGGAGATCTTCAGTGGCCCGTGGCCTCGTGGGGTGATCGCTTGGGGGCACGGGTGGCACGATTGCGCATGAACGAGCACCAACTCAATGCGATAAAACTAGCGGATCTGGCAACGGTCGAGTTCTCGTTTGACGTCCGAGAAACCAAGTGGAGCGAGTACATTTTACCGTCACTTGAGGCGTATGCACGCAAATATGGCCATTGCCGTGTTCCTCAAGGTTTTGAAGTGCCGCGCGATGCGACTTGGCCAAGGAAAGCATGTGTCTGCTGTTGGGGGTTACTGTCAGCGTCATTCGTGGAAGTGGCTGTTATGCGAAGCAAGTGGAGCGCGATCAGCAACGTCTCGAGTCGATTGGCTTTGTCTGGAACCATGACGAGTACGTGTGGACGGAGATGTGTTTGCCGTCTCTGAAAGTATTCCACCACTTGAATGGTCATAGTCGTGTACGAAGTTCGTTTGTAGTCCCGTCGGCCGCGCCATGGCCAGAAGTGGCATGGGGATACAAACTTGGGAGCTTTGTCAAGTCGATGCGATCAATAGGCTCCTTCTCTGCGCAGGCCAAGCGTGACACCGCCCAGCTGGAAGCGCTCGATTTTGTGTGGGATGTCAGCGATCACAAGTGGCGCACTGTCATTCTTCCTGCAATGGAAGCTTTCTTGAAGGCGTCCGGCCACTGCGATGTGCCACGGGCGTTTGTCGTCCCGTCTGAAGTGCCATGGCCAAAAGAAGCGTGGGGTTTGAAACTCGGCATGTCTGTTTTTAGTATTCGCTATGGCGGAAACTACGCGGTACAAGTGGAGCGCGATGCTGACAAGCTGGACGCCATCGGTTTCGTCCGTGGCAAAAAACGACAGGAGTGACCTCAAGTGCCACCCCTCAGAAGTCCTCCCACGCGGTTCGGTCAAGTTTGAGGACAGGAACCCTTCCGGTCTCCGCTCAGTTCCCTTTAGCCTACGCACAAATCAAATTATGGTCGCGAAATGAGAAGTCAAAGAAGTGAAAATGCGCGCGACTATGGCAAGTCCCAGTCCGAGAAAATGTGAATGCACCGTTTTAAACAATCCTTCCGATGCGAAGTCCTCGCAAACAATTTTTGTGTTTTGCCTTCCTTGCTCTTTTCCCGACAAGTGAACCACCAACAAACACCATTTTGGCTCGGAGATGTGTGTGTGTTGGCTGCATAGCCGGAGGTAGTAGTATTTGAAAGACGCTTATCTATTCAAGAGTACCCACCGTCCCTGGTCAACCCAGACTGTCATATAGGGTGTGGCGAGTGCCGCGAACGAATGTGGGGATCCAATGCTCTAGCGTGGCGCTTCCCAGAATCGAGGAACGCTCTCAAACTGTGGTCTACTGTAGCTAGAGGGCGTTTTAACACATATCTGGTGAGAATTGGCCATCTACACTGTAGACCATAGTTTACAATCCTTTCGACCGGATCAATAGTCACTGAGTGATGGGACCTCCGGTGGGTCGTCTTTACAAACACGCATTTCGTGTACGATTGCTCCTGCGAAGCTGGTTGGATCCAGAGGATCGCCTTCGACTCGTTCATAATGATCCAACATCATCTCGATCGTGACATCGTCACCAATGACTTCCTTCACGGCTTTCTCGAGCCCCACGCTTTCACTAGCGGGTACGAACGCCCGGATTTGGCAGTTGGCGTCGTCAACATGGACGATGCGGCCGCGTTTCGTACCCACCAACTTCCGAAGATCCTCAACTTGGATGGCTTGGCCTGGTCGCTGGATCTCCACGATCAGAAAAGGCTCACGTAGTGCCGGCGAGCACACCAATTGGCTCTTGGACACAGCGTCAGTCATCGCGAGGTAGCCTTCTGAGGATGACAACAACTTGCAAATCGTCGCGTCGTCGTCATCCACATCCACCATCACTGTCTCGACGATGGTGAGGCGCAGCCCAACGACGGGCTCACTACAAAGCATACCCATGTTGGTCTTGCTGAGAAACCCACGGCGTGCATCCTGTCTTAATTCATCCCACAGTCGTGAGCGATGGGCCTGGTCCACGAGTACATTGTGTCCGCGGCCCATAGATGGGTCCACGAGAATGTCTTCTGTGACCAGTTTTCTCAAGCTGTGCGATTCGGCTGCGAGATTAATGTTGATGTTGTCGCTCGCGATCTTGGACGGAGCCGATGTATAGTCGTCTGCATCATTCATTGGCTGGGCGTTGCAAATTAATCGAACTCGGCCACGGCATGAACTAGCCACGATGGGTTCTCGCGAGCGCTCTGTCACGGTCTCCTGGAAGAACGCGTATGGCTCGGATACAGTGTAGTCGATCATCTGGGCTGCGAGACGGCTTTCTACCTGGGACCAAATGTGTTGCAAATGGGCTGCCGAGATGCCTGTAATCTCAACCTTGTAATCGCTCCATGCATAGTAGTCGCTCGCAAGGTCGACGTGTAACAGCTCTTGAAGCACCGTGAGAACCTGCTGGGCGCCTTGCTTAGTCTCCATGGTCACCAACACACGTAGCATGGATGGCGGCTTGAACGGTTCGTTCAAACGGCGAAAGAATTCCGAAGAATGGATCGCTCCCGGCAGATAGTACGTTGTCACAACGCCGTACTTGAGGAGATGGTTGGCGACACCACCTAGCACGCACAAATTTCCAGCCGGGATCGTCATCTCCTCCCCATCTTCAACCTGGAGGCCGGGCGCGAGTTGTACAGAGGTGAGATTCCCCACGACGCGCGAAGATCGACAAATCGTGGTGCACGACTCAGAGGGTGTCACCACCGAGACCACTTGATCTGGCCTCGCGGTGCCAGACAACACGCGACCAATCGCCAGTAGTTCGTCCGAGCCGGGGACGCGCGGAATGAGTTGGACGACGTGGATAACCAGCTCGCCGTGCGGGTCGCGTTGACGAATAGCGTTGAGCCATTCTTCATCGAGTTCGCTGTGGGCCAAGAACTGGACCGTGTCCACTGGTGACGGTAGTTGGTGGGTGATCACATCGAGCAGTGCTTTCCCAAAGGAACGATCTGACAAAACGTCGAGCCACGAATCTTGCTCGGACGATTCCTCGGACTTGGAGGAGGCGACGGGATCTCCGCTACCGCCTCCTTCAAGCTGAAGCGTGCACAGACTCTTGTCGACCACGTCCTCGGACGGATGACAAGGCATTGGAAACCCCCATCCAAACAATGCCGACCCGACCACGATGTTCCCACGCGTGGGGTCGAGTCGCGACTCCTCAAATGGCATGTGACCCACACACGCAGCACGCTTGATGATGGTGTTGACAGCTGACACCACTTTTCGACACGGATCGTACCACGCAGCGACGCCGGCGGTCCTATTTCTCCCGAGTGGAGCACCAGCACAATCTTCTTGCGACTCGAAACGGCGCGTCCGACCGCTTTCCCCACCAGCACACCCAC